>JAJPUD010004674.1:110578-186998 GCA_023553655.1 Myrmecobius fasciatus
CTACTACCATCACTATTACTGCTATTATAACCACTACTGCTACTACTCCTCCTACTCCTACTCCTACTCCTACTGCTACTGCTACTCCTACTACTACTCCTATTACTCCTACTACTATTACTACCACTAGTGCTACTTCTACTACTACTACCACTACTACTACTATTACTACCACTATTACTACTACCATCATTATTACTGCTATTATAACCACTACTGCTACTACTACTACTACTACTACTACTACTACTACTACTACTACTACTGCTACTTCTACTACTACTACTACTATTACTACTACCACTACTACTACTATTACTACCACCACTACTACTGCTATTATAACCACTACTACTACTACTACTACTACTAGTACTACCACTATTACTACCACCACCACGACTACTACTACTATAACCACTATTACTATTGTTACTACTATTACTGCTACTACTACTATTCCTACCACTACTACTACTACTACTATTATTACTACCATTACTACTACTACTACCACAACCACCACTACTACTACTACTGCTGCTGCTGCTGCTGCTGCTACTACTATTACTACCACCACCACCACCACCACTACTACCATTACTACTACTACTACTACTACTACTACTACTACTACTGCTACTGCTACTACCTGATGTTCTTTCCTATCAAATCCTTTTAAATCCTGACTCGCCCAGTATCCCAGTTCCTTCACTCACCGTGGCCACCCAAGCTATGATCTTCTACACACGTGACAAACACATGAAGTGGGGAGCCAAGAGCTGAGCCCTGGACCCTTCACTGAAGCAAAGCTGACAACAGTATTGATGACTACTCTTTGGCTCTGACCACTCACCCAACTAGTTACTAAACCAATTAAGTGCCTGAGTCTCTAACCGAGAGCTGTCCCCTGCCTTAGTCTTTCCTAGTTATGTGACTCTGGGAAAGCTATTGAACCTCTCTGTGCCTCAGTTTCATCATCTGTGAATTGGGGATAATAAGATCTATTTTACAGGGTTGTTGTGAGGATCAAATGAGTTAACACATGTAACAAACCATGAATTATCATAGCAATGCTGGCCAGGGTTATTCTTGCCCATTATCAAGGCAGCTCCAGACCAAATAGGATGATTCCCATCCTATCCAGGCCCTACCCTTATTGCTACATATGTAATCCTTCCCTCTCCACTCTCCTATATGCTTTGTAAGCACAAAACAGGGACCATCTCTCTTTAAAAAGTGCCTTCCTGGTGCTTAGCACAGAGCCAACACCAGGTAAATGCTTTCCATTCATTCTTCTACCTTTCCTTCCTTCCTTTTATTCTAAGAAGTGATCTCGAATCTCCTTTGTCTCTCCCCCTCCTCCTCCCAATAAAGAGCTAGGAACTGCCTGTATTTAAATTTTGAAAAGAAGCCATGCTATCCTGGATGCAGACGTTGGCAGGTAAGCTGTAACTCATACCTGTATCACACCTAAATTGACCCTGGCTCCTTTACATCCAATTTTGACATGCTCTAATCCAAACTGCCTTTCTTCTCTCCCAGGCGGGCAGTTCTCCCATCATCCTCCCTTCTGTTGGAGACCTCTCTCTCCCACTGAAGCATCTGCTCTTTTGTAGGCTTCCCTCCTTTCCCTTCCACAGCAATCAGAGTCCAGCTCTTCCTCCTCTTCCCTGGACCAGAGAAGGAGCTTCTTCCATTGAAAAGGGAGTGTCCAGTAGCTGGGAGAATGACTTCCTTTTTTCTGGGTGATGGGGCACAACTGTAATACTTTCTAAAGCCTTTTTCCCCCTCCCTTGCTATGGGTCAAGAGATGGAAGGCTTCCTTGTGATTCAGCCAGGGATGGAACAAAAGCCTGCCATCAAGTCAAACATCTTCCTGATTTGCTGAGGGTGGGGATGGGTAAAATTCAGGGGCCTGGATGGACAAATCCCAACTCCTTGGGGAGTTTTCTGAGGGTAAAAAGTGCCATTCTTGGGGAAACAGGGTGGGCATGGCAAGTTGTAGAAGGGCAAAGAAAGGGGAGAATGAGTCAGGACCAAGGATGGAGAAATTTAATTAGGGACGGGGCACTGCGCTCTCTCTCAAGCCAGGGAGCTCAGAAGGCTCAGGGACCCAGAAGAGTTAAGCTCAGGCCCAAGGGGCCATTTTGGTTTGGCTTTGGTCCACACTTGCGATTTCACTGGCCTGGAGCAATAGCTGCAAAGTCAAATAGAAACTGGACCACTGAACAGGGAGCACACTGACTTAGAAAACCACACAGTAATATTTCTGTTCTACTATATTCTTGCCGAGTTTGTTAACTATATTTCCCACTTACATTTAAATCTGGTTGGGCACAAGTTTGACACTTATGGCTAGAAACCTGGGTGGAAGAAAATCCTTTTATCTTCAAGGAAGGACCTCACCCCGGGTCTGGAGGGAAGCTTGGGGCAGTCCCTACCCACAGCCACAATGTCCTGGGGGCAGGATTTGAACTCAGGGCTTCCAGACTCCAAGGCCAGCTCTTTCCACTTTCCTCTGCTGCTTCTGATCTGGAGTTTGGACATTTTGCAAAGTTAGGGTATTCGGGTTGTATCAGAGTGAGACCTGAGCGTTAGGAAGATTTGTTTGCCAGTTTGGGGAGGACAGACCAGAGAGGGCAATGTAATGGGAGAGAAGGGAAGTCCAGGAGAGCTCCTGTGGCCACACAAACACAAACTGGCAGCTGAAAGGACAAGGGAGTGTGGGAATCATAGATCTGGAGCTGGAGGCAAACTGGGAATCATCTGCTCCAACCCTCTCCTTTTACATGTGGAGAAGCTGGGGTCCAGGGAACTGAGATTTGGGTAATAAGTGGTAGGATCTGAACCCAAGCCTCTGATTCCAAAGCTTGGTTCTCCCTGCCCTGCTTCCTTGGGGCTCTCCTATGCTGTTGGAGCATTTCTCAGCCATGCTTGACCTGTGGGCCTCCAGTGGAGAATTCCCTTCCTCTTCCTACTCCCAATCACAGCTTACACACACACACACACACACACCCCTTCAGTTTTTAGTCCTTTCTTAATATAATCGAGAACAGAGAATCTCCAGCTCCCTTTAGGTCTCAGCTCAAAGGTTACACAAGATCTCTCTTGATCTCCCCTCTCACCCCCAATTTGAGCTGTTATTTCCCCCACAGAATAAGCTGCTTGAGGGATGGGGCTGTTTTTGTGTTTGTTTATCCAGCAATTGTATACAAGGGTACTTAATAAATGCTTGTTTAAATGAATCTTTATATAATGATCAACTGTGATGGACATGGCTCTTTTTTTTTTTTTTTTTGGCTGAGGTAATTGGGGTTAAGTGACTTGCCCAGGGTCACACAGTTAGGAAGTGTTAAGTGTCTGAGACCAGATTTGAACTCTGGTCCTCCTAACTTCAGGGCTGGTGCTCTACCCACTGTCCCATCTAGCTGCCCCTTTAATTAATTAATTAATTTTATTTTATTTTTTATTTTTGGCTCTTTCCTACAATGAAGTGATCCAATAGACTTGTGATGGAGAGAGCCATCTGCACCCAGAGAGAAGGCTATGGGGACTGAGTGTGGAGCACAACATAGTATTTTCACTTTTGTTGTTGTTTTCCTTTCTCATTTTTTCCCCTTTGTGATCTGATTTTTCTTGCATAATATAAATGTAGAAAAACTGCACGTTTATTTTTTGTTTTGTTTTGTTTTGTTTTTTTGCTTTTTTGCTGAGGCAACTGGGGTTAAGTGACTTGCCCAGGGTCACACAGCTAGGGAATGTTAAGTGTCTGAGGCCAGATTTGAACTCAGGTCCTCCTGACTTCAGGGCTGGTGCTCTATCCACTGCGCCACCCTTGCACATGTTTAACCTATATTGGATTACTTGCTCTCTAGGGGCAGGGTGAGGGAAGGAGGGAGAAAAATTTGGGAACACAAGGCATTGAAAGAAGGAATACTGAAAACTATCTTTGCATGTTTCATTTATTTATTTATTTTGCCGACGTAATTGGGGTTAAGTGACTTGCCCAGGGTCACACAGCTAGGACGCGTTAAGTGTCTGAGACCAGATTTGAATTCAGGTCCTCCTGACTTCAGGGCTGGTGCTATCCACTGCGCCACCTCGCTGCCCCTCTTTGCATATATTTTAAAAATAAAAAGCTTATTTTTTTTAAACAACTAAATCTAGAAAGCTACTCACTCATCTCTTTTCTCACTCAACACGTATATCTTCAAGATGCAATTTAACGGATGCCAAGGGAAAATTGGCCATTTTATTTGAACAGAAGGACTGTACTAAGATAAATACAGTTTAAGAGATTGATTAAAAGTTTGTAAAAGGATTTCCTTAGAGCTTCATAATGGCCCCAAACTGATGCTCCCCTGACAATAGTTTCCTCCTAGCTGAGATCTTTAACCTTAAACTTCATTTCCTTCTTCAATCTATGAGTTGATCTACTAATTTTGAAATTCAAATTAAATCTCATGGGATCATAAATACTTATTATTCTAAAGAATATAGGAGATTTTTTTTAATACCTCATTCATTACACATGAGTCTTCGTTTAATTAATTTTCATTTAGACAGCAAAATAAACATCTCAAGTGAACATCTCTATGTTAGTAAGGGAAAAAAGGACAGCAAAGGAGTTTTAATAGAATTAGGTTCAATCTAAGCTAGCACTGAATGACATGATAGCCTCGGGAACCCCAGAAATCTTAGGGCCTCAAGAAATATACTGTCCAGGAGAGGAGAGGCGATTGCCGGGTTCCATTCAGCTCTGGTCGGACCACACATGGGTTGCCTTCTGGCTTGCCTTTGAGGGGACTCCACGACATATATACCACATGAGAAGGAGATGAAGGACGCGGAATGGTCAGCCTGGAGAAGAGAGGCTTAGGGGAGGCAGGATGACCACTGCTCTGCTTGGCCCCCAAAGGCAGAACTGGAGCCATTGGGTCCAAATGGCTAAAGGAACATTTCACAGCTGGAGCTTCCCAAAGTGCTTCAGGACTTTAGGAGTTGGAGCTTTGGCTTTCTGAAGGTTGTCCACAAGAGGCTGATTTGGGGATGCTGAAGAAGGGATTGCTACTTCAGGCTGGGGCTAGACTAGGTGACTTCTGAGGTCCCTTCCAACTCAAGTTCTACTGAGTTAAAAACAAAGAGGAAGACGATCTCGAATCAGCTTCTGGGATGAGGAACCTGGGCAGAGAGTGCCCCTCCACTCCATCAGGATGCCGCTTGCTGCACTGTGCCCTGGCCCTCCTGGTCCCGTGTCCACCTCCAGCTTTCTCTTACCCATCGACCCTTTCTCCAAACTGCCACCCACCACCTCCAGCTGCACCCTGGCTGTCCCCTAGGCCCCTCACTCTCCCTTGGGAACTCCAAGCAAGTGCATGCTTCCTGTTTTCTGCTACTTTGACTGCCTCTCCCAGCTCAACCTTGAGGACTCTCTTCTGTACGCTTGGGGTAACTACAGAGGTACATGTGTCCCCCTAGTTAGAATGAAGCTCCCTGAGGTCAGAGAGCTTTTCCATTTTTCCTTGTATCCAATGCGCTTTACACAGCGCCTAGCACAGAAAAGGGGTGTATGGGGGGCAGCACGGATAGTTCCGCTAGTGTGAGGTACTTTTTGGGGATGCGCATCCACTTTTTGGGGTTTACCTTCACTCGGCTCTCACCTGCAGCTCCAAGAAGCTGTAGCACAGGCAGTGGCCACACTTGGGCAAACCATGCAGGCACTTGGGCTAAACCAGGTTGTGGGGCCTCAAAGCTGCTGGAGAGTTGGGGGACCTCTACCCCAAGCAGGTGGAGACTTCTCCTGGCACAAAGGATAGAAGGGAACAGTTTTTCCAATGGCCACAAAGGCAACAGAAGCAGGCACTGTCTCCGGCATCGAACAGGTCATCCACTGCATCAGGACCATGTCGACTTTTGTTCTGTCACTGGACTTCCAAGACTCTGGAAGATGAAATCTTTGAGCTAGTCTGCTTCCCTTAGATGCAATTCCTGTGCAAATCTAGACATCATCCATGATCTTACTGGCCCTCTTTGATAAAATGAAGGACAAACAGAGCACAGAAGAAGTGCTTAACCAGTGCCAAGGGCCCGATGGATGGGTGACTTACTAAAAGCCAGGGGGAAGGGGCAGCTAGGTGGTGCAGTGGATAGAGCCCCAGCCCTGAAGTCAGGAGGACCTGAGTTCAAATCTGGTCTCAGACACTTCCTAGCTGTGTGACCCTGGACAAGTCACTTAACCCCAATTGCCTTAGCAAAAAGGAAAAAAAAATTAAAAATAAATAAAAATAAAAAAAATAAAAGCCAGGGGAAAAACTATCACTTAGATTTCAGCGTGGATAAGGAAATGAAGTCCAACCACTCCATTACCTTTGCCAAGAAAAGCCCACAAGGGCCACGAAGAGCTGGATGCAACAGAAATGACTGAACAACAACAGAAAGGTTTATAGAAAAAGGTTTTCCACAAGCATCATGAAAACCATATAGAACGCCAAGGGTAAGTCAAATGAACAAGCATTTATTGAGTAACCGCTATTAGTCAATGTAAAGCTAAACACAGGGGTTACAAAAAAAGGAAAACAAATACAAAAAAGGCACTAACTGCAGTCAGACCCTTTTACTAAACGAATATTTATTCAGCATCTATAGGGGAACAATCAATCCACAAACACAAGCACCTACTGTGTGCCCAAGGCACTAAGCATAAAAAGACAACCCTTCCCTCTCCCCCCATAAAAAAGTTTATATTTTATTAAAGGAAGCAAGTGCACAAAGTAAAAAATTACACACACACACACACACACACACACACACACAGTGAGTTTGTGTAAGGGGAAGAGCACCGGGGAGATAGGAAAGATTTGGGTAGTGAAGTGGAAGGAAGGCGCTCCTTGAGGTGGAGGCCCTCAAAGGCATGGAAGACCCTAAACTTCTGGTACAGAATGTTGTTATTCTGACTGCAACTATCAATAAGACACTCCAGCTTCCTCCACAAAACCAGCCAGAAAAGGAGATTTGCAGGGCAGATGGAGAAGAATTTAAATCGATGTGCAGCTCCATCAAGCATGATTGCTGAAGACCCACATGTACAAATGTTAATCGGTGAATGAAATGAGGGAATTGTTGGATGAATGGAAGCAGATCAGAGGGAGGCCTGCCAGCTGAGAGGAAGGACTCCTTCTACCTCTCCAATCTCGTTGTATGCTTCTCCATCCCCCCTCAGAAAGCAAAACAAAAAAAAAACCATTTGCAGCAAAGTTTACATGAAGAATCAATACTTTCATCCACTTTAGAGAGTAGGCGCTTAATAAGTGTTTAATGACCTTAAGACTCTCCAATGTTTATGGATGGTCAAAAGGATGGTGGGAGCTCCCCTATGCTGTTTGCAATTGCAAACTGAAAAAGAAGGGACCGTTTTGGTTTGATCTGATACAAGCAGATCCAGAAGAACACAATGCAAAGGGGACACATAATGGGCTTTTTGATCATGAATCCCAGCTAAGAATTCCTCTCTGTACTCTGTGTGTGGCTCTGCCTGCACTCTGTCCAGGAGGTGGGAAGCCACGCTGGCACACTGGCACATTTTGGACAGTCTGAAGGCTCTGTAAAAACAACAGAGAGCCTGCACTCTGAGGGATTCACTTGTACCTTCAGTATCCTAAGAAAGGAAATCTTCCTTGCTCACAGAGGATCTCCTGAAGAGCCACTGGGTTAATGTTTATCCAAGGCCTTTTTTTCCCTTTGTCAAAGAAGCTGAGGGAGTGACCTCGCTGGAATTCCCCCATCAGGTGCCCAGTTTCATCCGGGAGTTTCAGGCAGGGGTTGTTTTTCACATGATCCCATTAAAAGGGGATGGTGAGCCAGGTGGTGTCTAGTGATGTGCCTGGACCTTGACCTTCAGTCGTAGCACAGAGTAAACTTCAAACTGAGCAGGAATTCTCCCCCTCCCAAGTCTGGAGAACAAGACTTATGCCAGGAAAGCTTTGGCCAATATTGACCTAAGGTCAATTACACAGACTTTATATCTTCCCTGAAACTTGTTTGAAACTATTAGTCAAAAACCTCCTTGTGCAAAGCCTTTAAATGATTGGAGGAAAAAAAAAAGTGCAAAGGGAAAGTCTGATTCTTGGTTTCACAACTGTCACCCTAAACTACTGTTCTGGAATTCTGTTGACATTTGGAGACAGAAAGTCACTTGTTTTATGGTATTTAAAAAAAAAGATAATTTGTCCTTTTCCTGGTATAGATGATCACTTATGAAACTGAAAGCCATCAAGTCATACAAAATGTAAAGTAAAAAAGTGGGGATTTGGAGGGACTGCCTGGCCTAGATCAGGGATCTCTGTTGTTGTTGTTGTAGTATTGTGAGTGTGTGCTTGTGTGTCTGGCTGGCTGGGGATAGGAAAGGAGAGGCAGTGAATGGGCATCTGAAATAACTGGCACCTTAGCCCAGGACTTCTTTCAACAACTATGTTTTGGCCCCCTACCACTTTCTCCCCAAACTTCCCTGAGTTCCACAATCATTTTTTTCTGCACACCCAAGGCCCGTTCCTCATCGAGGTGCCTAGAAAGTGCTTTCTCTTCACTTCCACCTCTTAGAACCAGTGGTTTCCCTCTAGGTTTAGCTCACCTAGCCAAAGTCCTTTCCCAGAACTCCACTGCTAAAGTCTCCTCCAGAAAGGTCTACACAGATCCTACCCCTAAATCTGGTATTTATGCAAGTGATCTTCATTAGGATGTAAGCTCCTTGAAGGCAAGGATTGTCAATTTTTTTTTCAAGTCCCCAGGGCGTAGGTGCAGCACTATCAGCACCCCATAAATGTAGGCTGATTAACTTGGGAATAAAGCTGCCATTCTCTGAAGCTATCCTCCTAAACCTATCTCCCCTCCCTACAGAAACCAAATGGTGCCTTTGCACCTTTGAATGCCCTTTCCCAGGTGAAATAGTCCAGTCCCAGATGACTAAGGGCAGGACCACTCCCAGGTGTGACTGAAGTATAAACTTAAGGGAGAGGTCATGGAAGTTAAAAAAGAGAAGAAGTTGGGCTGAGGGCCAAGTAGGCTAACAAGAAGGCCAATGGGTTTGGAGTTAGGGAAATGACAGGGAGCCCCCAGTGTCCAGATTGCCTCTGGGACATCTTTCAGCTCTAAAACCTAAGACTTTAGGACCAATATCTGGAGGAAAAAAAAGATTGTGTATCTATTGTGGGCCAGAAGCTCAGTCCTAAAATCTGTCAGGGTCCCAAGGGATGAGAAGAGCATTTATATGGTACCCCTTAAGTGACAGGTGCTGGGCTAAATGTTTTACAACTGTTAGCTCTTTTTATCCTCAAGATAACTCTGGGAGCTTGGAGCTCTTCCTGTCCCCAATGTGAACTAGGCACTGAACTTTGGAGAGAGAGTGATCTGGAGGTCCCCAGAGCAGAGCAACAAAGATACTGGCAGAATGGAGCACTAGATGCTGAATGATGGCAGAAGGAAGGGGCTGAAAATGGCATCCGGGAGCAAGTCAGCAACTCCTGGCCCTTTGTCTTGTGGGGGTACAAGAGGAGGAGCAGGAAATGGGGTGTGTTTGAAAAGAGAGCCCGTTCTCAGTGAGTACCAAAGATGGAAGGACTGTTAAGAGTAGATTTAAGACAAAAGTTTGTGAATAATAGAAGTTTCCAAGAGCATGGTGGGAAGGGAAGGCAGAGGTAAGGTACATAGGACCTTGTAAGAGACAGGGCCCAGTTGAGAAGTGGAAGGGCTGTGGTCAGCACAGACCTCCCTCAATTCCCATCCTGTCAAACTTGGATGTGCTGGTAACCTGTAGTGCAACAAGATAAGGGCTAACTGTCCCCTCATTCCCAATGTAGGAACCTGGGTCAAAGCCTTGGCCTGCCAGCGTGACTACTGTTTTGGGAAAGAGCCCTGAAGACCAGAGGCTTTGGTCTTTCCAAGGCAAAAACTCGGCTCTTCCAGTTTAGGTAGGAATTAAGCAAAGGTTCACATCCCTAAAGTTCAATTCCTTGTTTGAAAAATGGGGATTACAATAATAATAGTAATCATTGTATTACTGACCTCATATGGTAGTTGTGAGGAAAAGGACTTTGAAAAGTACAAAGCATGTCATAAAGCAGGAACTATTATTATAAAGGTATTTGGACACTGTCTTTAATCTTACAAGTTATTATGAATTCCTCTTTTCTGCTCATTAGCACGGCACCAATATTGGTATACAGTCCAATAAGAGGCACCTAAGGCCCGAAAATGGCTACACAAAGTCCATGCCTTTCTTTTCTCCTCTAGGCCATATCCATGACTTGTGGTTGATGAAGTTTGGATGTGGGAAACAGGAAGAGCTGAGTTCAAATCCTGCCTTCTACAATCACTAGTTATATGGTCCGAGGCTTTCTGAGTCTCCGTTTTCTCATCTATAAAATGAAAGGATTGGTCTTGACTTGAAAGACTACAGACTGAGATCAATATTCTATCATCCTGCCCTATTTTCTCCTTAGCTACGGGCAATGATTAGGACAGAGAATTGCTTACATGTCTCCTTCCCTTCTCCTTACCCAGAATTTCAGGAGGAAAAAGATCAGAGTAGAGAGGGGATGGAAAAAATGGGGGGTATTAGATAGGAAAACTTTCCCCAGTCATTTCTGAAAAGGTCTCTACTAGGCAATTTTTCTCTTTAAAAAGATGGCTGAAAAGTTGGTGAGAAGATGTCCAAGTATGCCCTCCAAATGATTTCCAAACATTGTGTGTGCAACAGAAAGATTTGATGTAAAGTGATCAACTCTTCATCATTACTAGACTCCCAGGACAAATATTCCCTCCCATTTTGCTCCAGGAGAAGGAAGGAAGGATTCCTGGCCTCGTTTAGTGGTGATATTTCTCATTGATTTTTAAATTATTATTAAATAAAACATGGATTTAATAGAATTAGGGAAGAGATACAAACTGAGCAAATATGCCAGAGAACAAAATAAAGTATTAGCAAAATATTACATAAAGACAGAGAGATATTAAACTCAGTATACAGTTAGTCATCTTAAAAATCATACAAAATCTAGTGCTCAGGCTAATATTGAGGGAAGGCCAGTGGGTTTGGAATTAGGGAAATGACAGGGAGCCACCAGGGCCTCTGGGGCACCTTTTAGCTCTAAGGCCTATGACCTCAGGACAGATATCTGGTAGATTGTATATCTACTACGGGCCTGAGGCTCAGTTCTAAAATCTGTCAGTGTCCCAAGGATGCTCCAGACCTGAGAGGTGATCAAGTGATGAGAAAAGGATTTATATGGTGCCTCTTATATGGCAGGTGCTTCACTAAGTGCTTTACAACTCTGGGAGCTTGGTGCTCTTCCCAACCCCAATTTAAATAGGACATGGCCTGTGACTTGGCCAAGGTCAGAGGGCCTATGAATGTCTAAGGGCAGATCTGAACTTTGATCTTGCTGACTGAACCACCAAGAAGTCCCATGGACAGGGCGGAGATCGGGAGGTCCTCCAGTGTTCACATGTAACAGCCACTGGGATGATGGGGGTGCAGTGGGGATCACAGGTGCCCCAGCAACGTCCCCTGACTCGCCCAGGTGGACTTGCTTGGGCTTCCATGTCCTTAGGCCTCTGCCTTTTTCTTCCTTGGCATCGGTCACTCTGGACAATTCAACTTACACATCGGAGACACTTCATGTTTGTGGAATTTAATTTAATGGAATGGTGATATATTAATGGACAAGCATTTATTAGACACCTACAATATACCAGATCCTGGGGCTATAAAGATAAAGTGAGAGATAAAGTGTCCAGCTCACTGGGAGCTTACCATCTTGCCCAGGGAAACTCCACCCACACGTACAGGGAATTACTCCCCTGGCCTCCTCCCTTTCCCTCCATAGTGAGATCCTGGGGATTAGTGTGGATTCTCTCTCCTCCCTCACCTTTCACCTAATACTACCAGGTTTGACCGATTCAATGGAGATAATGTATTTTCTATGTATTTATTGCCTCCCACCCAGCCCCACTAGATTGTAAACTTCTGGTAAACAAGGATTGTTTCATTCTCTGTCCTTGCCTGTGGCCTGGTGGAGAATAGGCAATTAAAAACTTTCTGATGGATGGATGGGGCTCTTATACTCTCACTTTCTGTTTTCCCATTTTCCTCATTTTCAGGGGAGCAAATTCCCTCCACTAGCACAGGTCATCACCTTCTTTGCATCTTAGTGTCAGGGAGTTGCCCAAGATCACAGAGCCAGTAGATGGGATTGGAAGGCAGGTCTTCCTGACTTTGAAGCCAGATCTCTCAGCCTGTGGCAGGCTGCTCCTTATTTTTAAGCCTAAATTTCCATGGATGACTCTCATCTGCCTTACAGCAGTGTTGGGGTCTCGTCCCTCACTAGACAGCTAGCTCCCAGAGAGCAGGAACAAGGTTCTTCTTCTGGATACTCTTTCCTTCCAAACTCTGAACAATGTACATTCAAATTCTCCTCAACTACATATGACCTTAGGTCCCCAGGGGATGCCCCAATCACACTTTTTTCAGTCCCTAAGGGCCTGATTTCATGCTAGTTAGAGAAATACTCTCATGGCAGACTAAGCAGCAAAAGGCTACCACAAGCTAGTTGTGTTACTCTGAGCAAGCTGTGGAATCTCCCAGAGCCTCAGTTTTCTTCTCTATGATATCGACATGTTACCTTTGCAATACCAGCTTCTCAGGGGTTATGCTAAAAATAAGGTAATGTATGCAAAATATTTTGTGTACCTGTATATAAACAAAGCTCATTTTTATTTAGATTTTCTTTTCTTAATATCCATACTATCCTGTCTCCCTTTTTTATACATTTCTTTTTTATGTGTATAGCTTTGTTTTTTCTTTCCTTTCCTTTTTCCTTCCCCTTACTTAAAAAAATGAAAGAGAATAATCCCCCTTTTCCTAAAGCTACTTTCAAGAGACCAATTATTGTTTAAATGCTAAAAAGCTGAATTGTTTTCATACCATGTCTCGAAGCCTCCATTTTTCATTATGTCATAATAAGTATTCCAGAGTTCCACAACTTTTTCATGTTTAGGACTTCTAATTTTCTGTGTACTCTTCCATGGTGATTAAAAATCGGGTTTGTTAAACCATTCACTATCCTTTGCTTCCAGTGGGCTGCAACCATAAATTTTGAGGGCGCTGTCGTCTTTATGACAATCATTTTTGTTTTCTTTCTTGAATTTCTGAAGGTATTATTCTCAGAAGAGCCACTTTGGGAAAAAAGGGGATAGGAATTTTTGTTATTTTCATGATTTATGCCTATTTTTTCCAGAACATACGAACTGTTTTATAAGTCCCCAATTAAGAAAACCTACCTTTTGTTCGATTCTAGGCAAACAGGCCCAAATATGACATGCCAATCTCGTGCTTATAATGCCCACCCTCCTCCAATCTCCATTTACTCCCATGACCTTCTTCCTTGTATTATACTTTGTGGATAAAATTACAAGACCAAGTCCTTCCACGATTCAGAAGAACATAAGCCCCATGAGGAGAGGAGCTGTGACTTTTTCATTTTGTATCCACAGTACTAACCACTGGGCTTTGTCTACACAAGTAGTAGTAGAAGTACACAAGTACTTGGTAAGTACTTCAAGTTTGTGTGTGTTTTTATACAGAATTTTATACAAAATTCTAGGCACTGGTCCCTCTATTTCCTAGCTTTAATTATACTGTATAATTTACAGCACAAAATAAAGTTATTGATTTTTTGGTATCCGTCACATGGAAGCAATTGCTATCATCACTAATAGATTTTTATAAATGGTTTTGCTTTCTCTCATTAGCAAAGTCATGCTCACTTTTTCCTCATTTAAATTATGGGTTTATCTTCTAGATTTCATTGGATCATGGAATGTTCGAGCTGAAAGAGACCCTAGAAGCCATTTGGTCCAACCCCCTCATTTTATGGATGAGGAAACTGACTCCCAGGGAGACAAGGAGGACTAATGATGCTACAGAGGTAAGGCTCTAGCCTGGGATCCTTTCCACTCCACTGCACCCAGGCCTCCGGAAGGGGCTCACGTTTGAGGCTTTCCCTCTGGTTATTAAATCCAAAGGCCTCTAGTTCAGGGGCTCAGGTGGGCACAAACACTTAAGAGTTTCCAATGTGAGTCACAGCCCGGGGGCAGCAGCTGGGCAATAAAGGAAAAAGAAAGGTTCTCATCAGCAGCAAATGGATGTCTCTCCCTAGAGGGACGGTGGGGAGCCTGCGGCCTTCCCAGCAGGCCATTCTGCCTAGAGCCTCAGCATTCAAGGGCCGCAGCAGGATGAAGAAAGGCTAGCATTTAGGAAGGTTGGAGCCAGGCTGGGGAGGGATAAGGACTGCCAAAGTTACCTCAGACTATTAGAAAGTGTCCCTGCAGGCCACGGGCTGACTTAGAAAACCACAAATTAAACTTTCTCTGTAGCACCTTTTGTTAAACATTTCCTAATTACAACTTGATTCACCACGTGGGAGTTTGGGGGGCTGCTTGGCCTGGGGGCCACAGGGTGACTACTCCACTTTAGATACTAGGTAGCCATGGATGGCTTTTCAGCAGAGAAGGACGAATTTGGAAGATCAGTGTGAGTGTTAAGTGGTAGTTCAGGTTGTATGGGCAGGGGAGAGGCTAGAATCAGAGATAGGAAACATTTTTCTGTTATGAATCTTCTGGCAGTCCCTTACAAATACAAAGAATAAAATACATTAAGAAATCGCTGAGGAACAAAGTATAGACAAGAAAGAAAACCAGACAAATGGTGGGACCTGGAGAGAATGGCAGATGGTTAAAATGAAGGAAGAGGGGAGAAGTTAAAGTCCCAGGAGAATGGACCGCCAAAGGATGATCAAGCAGGAGAGACTCAACAGTGGGATCAGGCCTGAAAAGGGACCTTAGTGTTAAAAGTGTCACTGGTGACCTAGACCCAGTCACTGTGCTGAGGGCTGCAAGCAGTGGACTGAGGAGTAAGTAAGGAGAGAGCTGGAACAAAAGCTTGAGGGAGGGGGGGGGGGGACTAGATGTGGTAGACAGGGGTGAATGACTCAATCTAGAAGATACTTTGGAGAGTGGGACTGATAAATGAATCAAGGTGGTGATAAGATAAAGTGTACAAGGGGAAGCATTATCCTCGTTAAGGAGGAAGGATATTTTAGCAGTTTGGGGACAGTGAATTCAGTGCTGGATTTGGAGTCAAGAGAACTTGAGTTCAAATTATACCTCAAGGACCTAGCAATACAACTACTAAGTCTGCATCCCAAAAAAGGACAAGAATCGATACGCATAAAAATATTTAGTCTCTTTTCTGGTAGCAAAGAATTGGAAATTGAGGAGATGTCCAATCAGTTGAGAAATGGCTGAATAACTTGTGCTATGTGATTACAATGGAATATTATTGTGCTATAAGAAATGACGAGCAGGATGATTTCAGAAAAACCTGAAAAAACTTACACGAAACTTATATTTTCACTATAAAGTGAAATGAGTACAACTAGGAGAAGATTGCACAAAGTAACAGCAATGCTGTATGATGATCAGCTGACTTGACTCTTCTCGGCAACAGAATGATTCAAGAGAACTCTGGAGGACTTAGGATGAAAAATGTTATCCATTTCCAGAAAAAGAATCGATGGAGTCTGCATACAGATTAAAACATACTTAAAAAACTTTTATTTTTTAGGGGGCTTTGGGGGAATGATCTGTTTTCTTTTACACATGACTAATAGGGAACTATGTTTTGCATGATTACTACACATGTATAACCTATATCAAATTGCTTGCCTTCTCAATGAAGGGAGGGGGGAAGGAAGGTGGGAATTTAGAACTCAAAATTGAAAAAAAGAAATGCTGAAAATTGTTTTTACATGTAATTGGGAGAAAACAAAATACTGAACATAAAATTTAAAAAAAAATTATGCCTCAGACATATACTTGCTGTGTTATCTTGTACCTCCCCTCTGATGCTCATTTGTAAAATGGAAATAATAGTACCTACTTCTTCTATCCATATTAAAACCCTTCAAACAAAGGAGCAATATGACACTGGGCAAGTCACCAAATTCTCTTTGCCTCAGTTTCCTCAGCTGTAAAAGGAGCTGGAAAAGGAAAAGGCAAACCACTCCAGTATCTCTGCTCAGAGTCAGACATGGCTGAAATGGATGAAGTGCACCAAAATAACCAGGTCTCTTGTGGCACTTTAGTCCCTCCACATACTCTACCCGGCTCTTTTAGCCCATCTGCAGCCCTTTAACCCCCACACGCCATGCTCATGCCTGTGCCTCTGCATATCTCCTCATGCCCACAATGCTCTGCCTCCTCCCTTCTGCCCCTTGGCTTCCCTTTCTGCCCTCTGATTTAGGTGGGGCCGATAGCTAGCAGGGATTACTGCCCGTTAGGGGTCGTTTGTCAGACTGAGAAATCAACATTTGGAACCACGGACAAACCTGGGGCTCACGGCAGGGATGTTCCTGAAGCTGAAGAAATATAAGACTTTTTTCCCTGGGCCAGATCTTGGGAGACCAAAGACCTTGTCTGGCAAAGAGAGGGAGTCTCTGGTCTGGCTGTGTATTACTAAGCTAGGAGGCAGGGAGGGAGGATGACTGCCCGGCAGGGAAAACTTTCAAGGCCCCTTTTCTATGGCAGGAAACATCTCAACAGAAAGGATAGCAGGATGGCCAAGATGGAGAGCAGCTGGTGGGGCACTGCCTGAGCCCTCCAAGGGCTGCTGCCCAGAGTGGACAAGAGCTGGGAGCAATCTGGAAGTGAAGGGGAAACCAAAAGGGCGGCCTTGAGGACACCTGGCGGGAGCCGTGGGAACTGCAGGTGACTCGGCTGAGGGACAAGGAGGGGGCCACAGAAGTAGGGCTAGCCGGGCCATGATGGTGCCCTCTTTTGGGGATGCCGTGTGTGTGTCCATCAATTTTAAAGCAGGCTGCGTGTCCTATGCCCAGTCACACGTAATCCCTTTTCTTCACCTATGGACATGCTCACAGTTCATGATTTTCTACTTCCTGGAGCCCCGGATGTCTGGGTTTGTAACTGGGCTGGGGGACCCAGGATGTGACCAGGGAGAGAGGCTCTGACTCTCTCTGGGTTGTTTCCTCACTTATAAAATAGAAATAAAGCCTGGAGAACTGCTGGGAGCATTACATGAGAATGTGTTTGAAAGCACTTTGCAAACCTTAAATTATCATGTAAACATCAGCTATGATTATAGCTCTTTGGGAAAGTTTTTTTTTAAACTATTGTTTTTCTTTCCTCTAATCATCATCATAATAATGATAAATAGTATTTACGTAGTGCTTTACAATTTGCAAAGCACTTTATAAATATCTTCTGTGATCTTTTCAATAATGCTACCAGACAGGTGCTATTCCTCGTTTTACAGAAAAGGAAACTGAGAGAGGCAAAAGTGCTATGAAATGTCTCTTAATAAAACTGTCTTGCTTTAATCAGCAGGGAGTTGTTTGCCATAAAAATAATAAAGCGCTTCCTAAGTCCAAGCTACAAGCCAAAGAAGGAATCCACCAAAAGGTGCTGGAACCCTCAGTTCTAAAGGAGTCCAACACAAAGATGACATAAATTCACCTAGTCTGAGTGTTCACAGTAATCACTGATGTAGACAGGAAGCGTCAATGTCTGCCAAAGGCTGAAGGACCAAATTTAGGAAGTTCTCCTGATGACAGTTCCTTCCAATTAAGTGATGCTATGACAGCAGCAGGAGGCAGCATGGAAGAGCACTTACTGTCCTTGGGGAAGTGACTCGGAGGTAAGTCACTTGGCCAGGATCCCATAAGTGTCTGAGGCTGGATTTGAACTCGGATCTCCTGACTTCAGGGCCTCCTGCCACACCCACTAGCTGCCCTGCCTGGATTTCTGAGTGGTTTCCTCTTTATAAAATGAGGGTATTGAGCATAATGAGTTCCCACCAGCCTTAGGCTTCTACCTCATCAATACCCTCAGTCCCTTTGGAACCCCCTTTTAAGGAGAGAGCTCAGCTGGGAACATCTAAAGTCTCCCTGGCTGCTCTACTTGGGGACATGGGCCCAGGTCACCTTTGCATCTCCAGCACCTGGCCCAGAGTAGATGGGTAAGAAATGTTTTCTGACTCACAAAAGTCCCTCCCTCAGCTCTCAATGTGTGATGCCCCAATATTATCAATGGGATTAAACACAGCTTCGGGGAACCTTCCCTAACCAATCCTCTTACCTTAGATGGGTATAAGGAGCTTTCTACAGGAAGAGGATTAATTCAAAGATACTCTAAAGCCCCCAGTGTTATCTTAAACACAGATTTTAATAAAAACTTAATCTAGACACAAGGCTTTTTGTCCCCCCCCTTTTTGGGGGGAGAGATGTTTGTGGTGGCCATTCCTCCCTCCCCCAGAAAGCCAGTTCCTTTCTCTAAATCATTTATGATACTTATGTCACAGTGACCATCCTTCTCCACTTTCCCCAATATAACAGATCTTTGTAAGATTAAAAAAAAACTACACATCAGGCATTTTCTTAGTGATCGAGGCCTAATCAAACAATTCTTGATCCAATCTCCCCCTCAAAAAAATCCAAAGCTAAAAAGCTGTAGAACAAAGATGACATAACAGATAACTGCCCCCAACACAAGTGTAAAGGGCTCACAGTGCCAGCCTGGCAGGGCGAGCACTGCATCAAGGTAAACCACTGTTACCACTAAGACCTTGGCAGAATGGGGCTCCTGATGCTACCTGAGAGCTCAGCCATGAAACTTGGAACTCTTTTGGCTACCCCAGCTCATGAGGATAATGCAAGGAAGGCACCGGGATTATGCTCCACGTTCTCTGTGGGAAGGGCCCACACAGATGGTTTGTGAGTGTAGAGAGATGGGTGATCTCAAGAACAGATTCACCGAGAACAAAGCCATGCCAGACAAACTCATTTCAATTTTCTGACATTATTACACGAGAAAATTTGGAGGAGGATGCCATAGATAGAATAGACCTGGATTCTAGCAAAGCAGCTGAAACAGCCTCTCATGATATTTTTGTGGATTAGGTAGAAAAACATTAGCTAGATAAACAAGATAATTAGGCAATCATCACTGGTTCAAAGTCAGAGTGGAGAGATTAAATTTTCCTCTTTTCTCCACAATCTTTAGTTCTTCCACTTCTACCACCCCTTTCAACTAACTTTCCATTCCTGTTCCTTTTAAAAAATTAAACATTTTATTAAAAATGTTAACATTGAACACCAAAACAACCAACTATACTTGCTTAGTTAATGCAAAAATATCAAAACAATTTTCATTCTCTCCCTTCAAATCCTCATTAAAATTTTTTATCCATTCATTCTAATTCACTTTTCCAATTACACGTTTGTACATGGTATGTCCTTCATTCTCTGAGTTACTCTCATAAAAAATCTTTCCAGATTTCTTTGAATTGATCAATCGATTTTAGCATCAGTTTTCCACTATAATAATGTACAATTTGTCTATTCCTTGACTGTTGGATACTCCTATGGTTCCAGTTATTAATATGTTAAGAATGTCCTTTGGTTTTGGTAATAATTTCAGGGTATATTCCCAACACTGGAATTTAATGGGTTAAATGGTTTGACCTCGTATGGGCAAGTCACATTCAACAATTCTTCATCTACAAAATGAGGAAAATGGACAAGTGACTTTTAAAGTCCTTTTCGCACCTAAATTTGTGAATTTATTATTTTCTCTGTAGGTTGAATTAAGATAAATTAAAGTTACTTTTGTCATTTTAACTACGTACTGTAAAAATGTTCTCCCAAAAGATCCACATTAGCAAGGTTATCAGCCATGAGTGAGTGGTACCTCTTCTTCCCAAACTCCCCCAGCATTGAGTTTCATTTCTTTGTTTTGGGTTTTTGGTTTGTTTGTTTGTTTGTTTGTTTTTGGTCTTCTCCCCCCCCTCAAGTTTGATAGGAATTTAACAAAGTACCTGGCACACAATAGGCATTTAATACTTATTGACTTTTAAGTGTTACCCTAGGTTGTTTAAATTCAACAATTAGTGAGGATAATTTTTTCAAGTGATTAACCATGCATTTCTCTTTTGTAAATGTATCCTGTAATAATTATAGACTAAAAATTACTTTGACCTTTAAAACAGCTATTTTAAATGTCAAATTGTGCTTTTTTTTTACTTGCTGTATTTTCTCCAATATTACTTTTTAATTCTATTATTTTGTGGAACTTTTAAAAAATCTAGTCAAACAATCTATCTATATTCCTAATAATGCCTCCAATTTATTAAATTAAAAATATTACAAGGTTGTGTTCTTTATATTTATGAATAATCTATGTAACAAGGATTATTTATTCTTGGAAGTCTGCATTGATTCTGCTATAGATCCATTTGGGTCAGATGGTTTTCTGACAATTCTAAGAGGATTGGCCTTATTTCTTTCTTGAAGGCCAGTGCCTGATAGATATTAAATTTTTATCACATCAGTTTGATCAATTTATATTTTTGTAGCTAATCATTTATTTCCTTTACACTATGGAGTTTCTTAGAATCTAACTATATGGAATATTTCCTAACAATATTTTGTACTTCTTTCAGGTTGTGATTTCTCCTTTATTACAAGTAATATTCATTTATTCAACAAGTCATTCAAATTTGTTTACCATCAATCTTATTATTCTATCCCATTCTATAAAAGAGAGCTGAGGCCCCTCTTACTATTATGTCTTGACTTATCTTCTGTTAATGTCTTTTAAACTGTGGAACTGCTTGGTAAATACAAATTGAGAACTGTCATATATATATATATATATATATATACACATATATGTCTCTATACACATATACTTTTATACATCTTGTCTCCAATTTTCTGGGTAATTTTAATTCTACTTTATCAGATATCATTAATGAAACCATAGTTGGTTTTTTAAACTTGTAGTTGCCTGACAAATCTTAATACTTTTAATTTTAATCTAATTATGTCTTTTGCAATTGATAAGTCAACAAGCATTTATTAAGCTCCTACTGTATACCCCAAGTTTTTTATTGAGTTGTTTTTTATTGGATTCCTTTTGAGTTTTTTTTTTAATCTCTTATTCCTTTTTCTCTTACAGTATATATAGTAAGGCAATCTAGATGTGAAGTGGAGTTATTCCATCAGAAAGCTTTGGTCTGAGTTGATGAGGAGGTTGTGTGCTCCTTGGGGTCTGGTTGGTTAGAGGGGAAAGTGTAATGCTCAGGGAGAAACTGAGGCAGTATCACACAGGAAATTAGGTAATGCTTTATTGATGTTAATTGAGAGTTCAGAATCCATAGCTATGGATCAGGACTGGTGGGACTCATGTGTCAAAGCACGCAGTCCAGCCCAGAGATTGACACAAGTCAGCCGACTGAATACAAAGTATTCAGCACCTCATTGGTGGAAAACACTAGTTTTATAATCTTCATGGCCCAGGGGAAACAAAGAACTCATGGGAACAGCTGAGCACATCTGGTGTCCAAGGAAACCATAAATTCAGTTCTGACAGGTAGGAATAGGATGCCTTGGCAAAGAAGGCTACTCGTCTAGGTCATATAGATAAGAGGTAGGTCGAGGCTGACCAACTGGAGGTTTCATAACTCCTTTGGAATGTGAGTCCAATTATTTCTGAAGGTCAGGAAGTGGGGATTCTATTCTGGGACAGAGCAATTAAGGGAGACTGAAACAGTAACTGAGGGAGACTGATACTGCAACTGAGGGAGACTGATACTGCAACAGAGGGAAACTGAGACAGTAACTGAGGGAGCATGAGACAGTAACTGAGGGAGACTGAGACAGTAACTGAGGGAAACTGAGACAGGCACAACAAAAGAGAAGGAAGGAAATCTCAGCTTTAGGAAAGAAGAGGAGAGTTTGCCAGGTCAAGGAAAGAACTGGGGCTGAACTTTGTCCCAAATGCCAGGAAAGTGTCCCATTCCAGCTATTCCAGCAGGGCTCAGGTGCAGCTAAGCTCCACCTTTTTGCCTCTTGCTCAGGGGAGTGGGATGATCGTTAGGGAAAATAGCTCTAGGCTGTGGAATGGTTCTGGAAGGTGATAAAGAGTAAGTAGCCCACAAATCAGGAACTTCCTGGGCTTTGGGCAGTCAGAAGTTCCCAGGACTTGGTCCTGTGACTGGACTCTCCCCAGGCCTTGTAGTCTGGGCCTCGATGCAGGTGGGTCATGTCTCTAGATCTCATGATGGGTGGAGTTAGGAAATGGCTCTTGAACTCACTATCCCTCCAATCCATTCAGGCAGGAAGACAGGAGGGAGTGGATGGAAATGCAGAAGGGATCACTATTGTCCATTCTGTCTTGCAATTCTTCATAATCCCATGGATTTGTCCAAGAGATTTTCTTGCCAAAGATCCTGGAGTGGCTTGCCATTTCCTTCTCTAGTGTGTCCCCATTTTAATATGAGGAACTGAGGCAAACAAGGGTGGAGTGACTTGTTCAGAGTGGACACAACAAATTCTGGTTAGAATTGGCTCTGAGACTACAGGGCTGCCAGAGCCTGAAGTTCCTGTCTCCTTGGCTGCTGCTGTTACCGGTCCCTTTTCTTCTCTTTCCCCCAGTATGTCTGGAGTGTGGGTTTAAATCCTCTGACCAGGATGATCTTGGGTAAATCACGTCATCTTCCTGAGTCTGTGTCCTTATCTGCAGCCTATGTAGCCTCTGAAGTTCATGTCCCAGCTTGTAACCCACGAGGAAGGATATGAGTAGTGTTTCAGGATCCCTGAAGGGGTTTCAGGCAGAAATGCTTGACCATCTCAGTGCTTAACCATCTTGACCAGTAGTCCTTTCTCCTCCATTCCTTTCAGTCTTGAGGAAGCTCAAGGATTCACCTGTAGCGTCAATCTTATCCCCTCTAAGACCTTCACCCCCTTTCTCACTTATCACCAACCTTTCTCTGTCTACACCGTCCCTTTCACCTTGCTCAATTACCTTTTCTATCAAAGGTTTTTAAGCTAAGGTCTGTGGCCTCATTGACTTTTTTTTTAATTAAATTTTATTTTCAGATCCACATTCTCTACCCCCTTCCATCAATGAGGAAAGCTAGAAAAACATAACCTTTGTTACAAAAATGAAAAAGCAAAAAAACCAAAAACAAACCAGTCTCTGCTAGGAATCCATCATCCCTCTATCAGGAGGGTCGCCCGCTTCACCTTGAGTCTTCTGGAAATGTGGCTGGACTCTGCGATTCCTAGGTCTCTAAGTGTTTCAAAGTTGTTTGTCTTTATCATATGGCTGTTAATGGATAAGTAGTTCTCCTGGTTCTGCTCATGTCACTCTGCATCAGCTTAGACAAATCTTCCTATATTTCTCGAAACGATTTCCCTTATCACACATTGCAACATAATAGTATTCTATCACATACAGATACCCTAACTTGTTCAGACAGTCCCCAACTGATGGGAACCACTTCTAAATCTTTGCCATCACAAAAAGAACTGTTATAATATGAACTAGTTTTAAAAATATTTTGATAACCAGATTGCAATGTAACAGTTTCTTTGGAGTCCTATGTACTTTATTTTATGTATTTAAGAACATATTCTGAGAAGGTCACCATAGGTTTCTCTGTTCAGATGTTTCATCGGTATCCAGCTCTTTGTGACTCCATCTGGGATTTTCTTGGCAAAGATACTGCAGTAGTTTGCTATTTCCTTCTCCAGCTGCTAAAGTGTTCAGAGTCACACAGCCAATAAGAATCGAGGCTGGATTTGAACTCAGGAAGATGAATCTTCCTGGCTTGAGGCCTGGCACTCGATCCATGGAGCCATCTAGCTGTTCTCCATGGGCTTCACCAAATTGCCAAAGGGTTCTATGATGCAAAAAAGGTTAAACCCCCCAGTTTTTCATGAAGCTTTTCATCATCCCCTCAATTTCTCGGGTTCCTCCAACTCCTATGTGTTTAGATATTCTCTTTATATTTATTCTGCATATAGTTGTTTATATATGTACTTCCATGTCTCCCCTGACAGAATGTGAGCTCCTGGGCAGGAATTGTTTCACTTTCTGTCTGGATGTTTAGAATCTGGCACATAGCACACACATAATGACTGCTGATTGATCTCCCCTTCCCTAAAATATCACCCCTTGGCCTGGTTGATGGCTCCAACCGGAATCAAAGGATCACAGATTTAAAGCGGGGATAGATCTCTAGTCTGACTATTTTACAAATGAGGAAACTGGCAAGTGACTTGGCCAACAGGACTGGGGAGCTAGGATTTGAACCTGGATTCTACATCCAGCTTTCTTCCAACTAGGATCAGCTGCCTTCCTTTTCTTCTCCCCTTCACTACTAAATTCTTAGAGAGAACACTTACATTTATGGTGTGCAATGTCCCCATCCCTTAACTACTCTAACTCCTGATTTCCCTCTCTTATTTCCAGCTAAAATCACTCTCCATCATGACTTCTTTCTGGGCTAATAGGAGGGTCTTTCTTCTCTCTTCATCCTTGGTGCACAGGAGAATGCATCTCCCCCTCCCATGCTCATGTGCCTTCCTCCCTTTCCTCCCACAGCCTCTGGGATGTTCTTCTCTCCCAGGTCGCCTGTTCTCTGTTTCTGGACAGTCTGGGATCTCCTCAAAGGTGGGCACCTGCAAAGTTCCTCTTCCCTTCTCCTACTCTAAGCTTCTCTTTGTGATCTGGACTCCAAAGCTTCCTCATTTTGCCTAGATCTTTCCTTTGTACTTCTCTCCCTACCCCACTTTCCCTCTTTGTCCTTCCTCTTTAGCCTAGGGCTCCTCTCAAGTCTACCTCTGCATTCTGGGGCCTACTCAGAACCTTCCATCCAGCAGGGCCCTAATTAATTTCATTGAATGAATGACCCCGATAAAGCGGTCCTGAGTGGAGTGCCACAGGGCTTTTTTCTCTGTCACAGTCTGTTCTCCACTGTTTCCCCAGCTTTCAGGAAGCAAGAAGCTAAGAGGAACAAGGGACCAAATCTTCAGCTCTCAATAGGCTGGACTTCAAATGGACCAAACCAACCAGGCTCAACTGCCAAAGAAGGAGCACTGGGTTTGGAGTGAGGCAATCTGGCCTGGCATTCAGGATCTGTTTTCTCTGGATGATCTTGAATGACCAGTTCTCCTAAACCTCAGTTTCCTCATCTGTAAAAACTGGGGGCTGGACTAGCTGATCTCTAAGAGTACTCCCGGTTCCAAATCCTCTGATAATTGAATTTCAATAATTCAGATGCACAAGGACGGAATGGAGGGAACATGACAGCAGAGGGGTGACAAGGGATAACAGAAAGACCCCTGTGCGGGAGTCAGAGGCCTTAGGCTAAAGCTCTCTCCTGGTCAGTCAATAGTGAGCCTAATGGAGTCCTAGGCTGCAATCAGACCAAAAAGGGGGGCAAGCCCACAGGGGGAGAGCCAAGCTTCCCCATCTTAATTTGTGAATGCCTGGGAACCACGAGGCACTGAAATTTGGGCCAAGAAAGGGGAAGGGGATGTGACATCACTTGCCTCCTTTTCCCAGAGTAATCCAATAAGAAGGTAGGAAAACCAGTCACCCTTTGTCTTTGGTTTTCATGTACATGCAAAGGCAGGAAAAAGTGCTAGAAGAGCTGGGTGCAAAGTCTGCCTCTTCATGTTGTTTGACCTCAGTTTTCTCATCTGTAAAAGGGGGGAAATGGCCTGGATGATCCTCTTGAGTCCATCCAGCTCCTACTGCATGATCTTAGGTTCCCTGGGTACATCTAGCAGCCTGCAAAGCCTCTCTGATGCTGTCTCCTTTGCTATAAAGCAAAGCAAAGTGCTATTGATGCCATTCCCATTGTACAGATGGGGAAAAGAGACCCAGTAATAACTCTATGGCCCCTTAAGGGCCTGCTCCTTGTCTTCTGCAGGGAGCCCCCCCCCCAATGTCTTGCATATTAAGAGACTGCAAAGAGCTTTTGCATGCTGGTCTCACGTGACTCTCATGGCTAGCTTGTGAGGCAGGGAAGGACAGAGTGCTAAAGAAGGACCGTGTGCTAATGTCCCCATTTTACAAAAATAGAAACAGATACTGAATGATGATTCAATGATCTCCCGGAGGTCACAGAGCTAGTAAGTCATGAAACGAGGATCTGAAGTGCAAGATCTGAACTCGGCTGTCTGCCCTGTGCTCCACCTGGACATCTCGACTGGAGCCAAGATCCTTTCTGAATAGAAGAATGCCCTTACAGGTGAAGCTGGCCCACTGGCGCGGCCCAGGAGGGCCAGGCTGCACCTTCTGGATGAGCACATCCCTTTGGGCAGTGGTGTCCAACTCCGAGAAAAGGGCCGCGCTTGCGGGACTCAAAGCCACAAATGAACACTATCTGGGTGCAATTTTCATTCCTTTTGTTCAGGGCTTCCCCATAGCATTCGATTCCATTTGGGGCAGAGTGGGGGCATTTGGCAGCAAGTCTGAGGGCTCTACTCTGGGGCAAAGAGCCCTGGTCTGTGGCCACAAAGCTGTGGAGAAGACAGATCTAAAAGGTTCTGAGGCAGAAGCAGGCCGAGCAAAGGGTCTCGTGGGATGGAACAATGCAACGGACCGATCTGGGTTTACTCTCCCACTCACTAGCTTTGCATCTCTACGCCAGTCCCTAAACTTCTCAAGGCCTCTCGCATCTATAATAGGATGATCACTGACTCTAGTCATCTCACAAGGATGCTCACAACCTTACAACCGTCTCTGTCAAGGGTGTGGGATGGATTCCAGAGTTTACAAGCAGCAGAGATCATCTCTGAATACTCTGACAGGTCAAGCAGTCTCTGACTAATAATAACTACTTTTAAATTCTGTTAAACACTGTTGCCAGAAAACCTTCTGCAAGAGATAGTGGAATGACTATTAGTCCCACTTCACACATAGGGAAACTGAGGCTCATGGGGGAAGTATCTTGCTCAGGGTCACACAACTGGGAAGAGTCACAGCAAGCTCTCTTTTGACTCTCAAGTCCAGCAGCACTTTATCTTCTACCCTACTGAGAATTAGCTGCAATGACATTCATCTGGGCACATGTTTAAGCAAAGATGGTATGATCACTAGGTAGGAATATAGAAGAAATGTAAACATCAGAAAGAAACTGGACTGTAGGAAGCAGCATTTATTAAACACCTACTATATATGCCCTGGATGAGCACTGCCCAAAGGGATGTGCTCATCCAGAAGGTGCAGCCTGGCCCTCTTGGGCCGCGCCAGTGGGCCAGCTTCACCTGTAATAGTACTAATATAGTACTATTATTTATTAAACACCTACTATATGCCCTGAACCGTACTAATGCTTTACAAATCCTACCTCATATGATCCTCACAATAACTCTGGGAGGAAAGTGCTATTATTATTCTCATTTACATAAGAGGGAAGTGAGGCAAATAAAGTTTAACTGACTTGCCCAAGGTCATATAGATAGTGTCTGGACTCAGCTCTCCTAGCCTCCAGGTCCTGCACTCTGTCCATGGTGCTGCAGACTGATTCAAATGACTTTTAGTTCCCAAAGATCTAATCCACTGTAAAATTCCTACAGGTCAGGTCGACCCCACTGTTGAGGAACAAATGAATTAAACTGTCCAGTGCTGTGTATCTGCTAGGACTTTCTGACTTGCCCAGGTGATTTCAGCAGTGACTGAGTCATCTGAAGCACCCTGAGCTTTCTCTCAGAAACAAAAGGAAAATAGCATTTACAAGGAAATTACAAAAGTAAATTTACCTGGAAATAGCATTCAGGCCACCTAGAAGGACAAAAACACCTAACATAAGAACATAAATCCCATTCCAAATAAAGTTCCTAGCCAAGAACTTGCTAGCCCTTGTTCCACTTGATTCAGCCTCCCCCCATTCTCTATCCAGAATTGGGTGCTACCTCCTTCACCAGGCTCCCCTTGAAAGGTCATGTCCCTGCTGAAACCCCCCATCACACATTCTGGCTGTGCTCCTCGACTCCTTCTCTTCCTCCCTCCACCCTCCCTCACCTTCTTCTGGGCCTGGTGGAAAGCTGGTCAACCCTGTCACCCCTTCAAGATTAGAATAACGATTGATGGACCTTTGATATTCTTTATGGTTTCTTGAATGTAGTTCAATAATAAGTCAATAAGTACTACGTGCAAAAACCCTGGGGGAGTCCTAGAGTTTCCATCACCATTCCCCTTAGACTTCATAATCACCCCAAACTGCTCTGCTTCTAAGCTCCTGAAGACTGGAATTTCCTCTGACCAAGATTTCCTGTTACTCCTCTCCTTGCCATCAATGTGACGTTTGGTGCCCCCCTCATCTTAGTCTGTCATCCCCATTTTATCCTCTATCCAGTTTTGATCCAATAGGCGACCATTTCAACAATGTGCTAATCTTCCTGACCTCCCCACCCAAGGACTAGCCTTACCTGGCTCCTTTACTCCCCTCTGGTTAATTCTCTCATCTACCTTTTCTATTCCCTCTCCAGAGTTGCCAAATATGGCTAGGAAAAATTCTGCAACTTTTCTGACCAACCCCCAGATTTAAGCTCCATCCTCTCCAGGGAGCTCCCATTGTTGTCTCTGGATCCTGCTTCATTTCTTCTTCATTCCCCATCTCCTCTTCTCTACAGTGAATGTTCTAAAGCATCTTTATTATTTCCCCTTTCCCTTCACATGACACTGTCTTGAGACAAGGTTAAGAGGGAATGACCTTCACCCCCTTTTCTACTTCTCTAAACCTCTCTGTCCTCACTGATCCATTTATGAACTCTTCGGATAGGACCTTTTCATACTCTACCTTATCTTCTATACGGTTTTAAGGCCTCAGGGGACATGGGCTGAACACTAACTTTCTTTCTCCCCGTTATTTACACTAGGTAGAACACTATAATCATTTATTCAAGGTTTCCATTCACCAAATATTCACTGGGCTCCCTCTACTCTGTTCTTTCGGAACCTCTCTGTGTCCCATCCTCTCCTCTCTCTGCCTCCTGACAAGATGGCCCTCCTCCTCATCAATCCCTCCATGAATGCCCTTGATTCCACCCCTCCTGCCTTCTTGCTGATGCTACTTTATTCACCATCTGCTCCCAGCAACTTTAATCTCTCTCTCCAATGACCTGTTGCCTTCAATTTCCAAGCTCCCTCATCTCCCTCATCCTCCAGGAAGAAGAGATGATGTTCCACCTCTCTGTGCACACTCACTCCTTGGTCTTTGCCATACAGACTCTATCCAACCATTTTTTTTTTTTTTTTGGCTGAGACAATTGGGGTTAAGTGACTTGCCCAGGGTCACACAGCTAGGGAATGTTAAGTGTCTGAGACCACATTTGAACTCGGGTCCTCCTGACTTCAGGGCTGGTGCTCTATCCATTGAGCCACCTAGCTGCCCCCCCAATCTTTTTGAAATGCTCTCTCCAAGGCACCAGTGGCCTTTTTATCACCACATCCTGTGGCCGGCCCTCCCGGAAGCAGCTGACGTCCCCTTCCCTTCTCCCTTGGCTCCCATGACATTATCTGCTATCAGGTATTGTACCTGATTCTCCTCCTCCCTCTCTTGCCGCTGCTCTCTTATTGGTGAGGCCCTTCTCCTCCTTCTGCCCCATCCCCAGGCTCTGTCCTTGATTCTCCTCTGACTACACTCTCTCCCTCATTGTCATAACTGCTTTTTTACCATTTCTAATGGGGAGACTTCCAGGGCTGCATCCTTACTCCCCAGTCTTCCTACAACCGCTGCTGGACATCTCCACTTCCACAAGTCCAAAGTGTCCCAAACCAAAGTCCCCATTCTCCTCTCCATGCCCAATACTCAAGAGCTGCTTCAAGAACCATCTTCCCAATAGCCAGGATCAAAACCTCCCACTCAGCCTTCACCAGGCACTTTGACTCCCCTTCTCCTCAGCTCCAGTCCAGTTGCTGTCTTCACAATGGTTCTCCCATTTGTACCATCTCTCAGAGTTCAGAGCCTTATGTTTCTGGCCTATTATGATAAAGCTCTTCATTGTTCTTCCTGCCTCTGACCTCTCCCCAGTCAATCCATCCTTCAACCACTGGCATGACAACGACCCTATTCCACATCTGATCAGGTTACCCTTTGGCCCCACACGTCTGCCAAGTAGTTTCTGAAGCCTCTGCCACAATCTGGCTCCAGGGTGTCTCTTTCCAGATTTCTCTCCCACTGCTCCCCATGTGTGGACCCGATGCCATGGTCACGCCCCATTCTCACCCTACCCTTTTCCACCTTGGTGCCTCTGTTTACATGACACCTTCTGCCTGTGAGAAGACATCTGTCCATCTGCCCCTGCAGAAACCCCTTTCTTTGAGCTCCAGCTCAGGTGTGGGCTCTTCCAGGAAGCTTTCCTTGACTTTCCTCCCTCCCCATGCCCTCTTAAGCTAGAAGCATCATCTCCTCCTAAAGCTTCAAATGAAACTTTCTCTGGATGCCTGCCTCCTCTGCACTTACAACATTGTGCCTGGAATTACAGCTACTGGCTTCACGGGCTCCCCCCCCCACCCCCGAAGATGATGAACACCCTGGTCTTTAACCAATATTTGTTCAGTGAGCCGAGGACTGACCTCTTTCCTGTCTAGGATTTCTTAAGAATGAACACACATATAAATGCACATGAGCCCTTATAATAGCTCTTCTAGATCATTACATTTAGAGCTGGGAGGTGTTTTGTGTTTTGAGAGATCTACTCTATCTCCCTCCCCCCAATCTGACAGATGAGAAAACTGAGATTTAGAGAAATTCAGTGGTTTTCCCAAGATCCTAGTAAGTTTGTGGCCAAGCCAGGATTGGACAGCAGGCCCTTTCACCCCCCACCTCCTGCTCAATGTGACAGGGGAGGATGATGTTTCTAGCCTGATTCTCACAACGACCATTTCAAATGATGGTGCTGAAAAGGGAGCTTGAAAAAGCGGAGTCTGACTTTTTCCAAAAGGTCCATCTGGTGACAAGGCTCACCTGGGACTGTCCTGCACCAGAGCCACCACCTCCCTTTCTGAAAGAGCCAGGTCGGAGCATCATCATGGAACGGTTCATGTTTTCCTTGACCTCAAGGATTTCATAAGATTCTTTCAATTAAATCCATGCTCCAGTCCCCCAGCTCTGCAAAAAAACCCTAAAAGCTCAAGAGTGTCACTACCCTCCCAGAAATCATGCTGACTTCTGGGAACGAGCTTTATCGATGGGTTTGCTACCATCACATCAGACTGGCATGAGGGTGCATCATGCAGTAGACTAGGGTAGCTAACAAAATCATGCAGCTCAACAATTTTGCACCTTCGGAGTTCCAGGAAATACAGAGACAACAAAAAATAGTCCCTGTGTTCAGAGAGCTTCCATTTCTGGGGGGAGGATGCTAAGTAGATACAAAAGAGAATACAAGTATGACAAAGTGGGAAGATGTGGAGGCGCTTTCAATCTCATTCCGGATTTCCAGCCTCATTTTGTCTGGAAAAGCCCCCAACATTTCCCAGCACCCTAAGTGGTTAAAATGCAGATGGAGGAAAAGCTCTGGGGCATAAATGACAAAACCTTTCCCTCTCCAGCCTCAATCTAACTCGATAATCTCTGCACATGAACCCAAACCCTGCCTACTCTTGGCCAGCAGCTGGTCCCATTTAAAGTCTTCAAAGGACTCAGTGGACCTTGTCTGTTTGTAGCCTCTATGCAGCAGAGCCTCATGACAACCAATGCTAAAAGTAGCCAAGAGAGCTCAGGAGGCGGAGAAATACTTCAGGGAATCATACAAAGCTGAGTAAAAAGCCGCCAAATCTAGAACAAGTTGCGATACCCTTCTAATTTCTGCCAACTCCAACAGAGAATTAGAGGCCTGCAGATTTTATTTGAATGCCTGAAGTTTTGGATCCACATTTTGTCTTTTTTTCCTATTTTTAACATTCAGTATTCTCAATTTCAACAACACAACAATAATGTTCACCAGTTTCTTCCATATTGAAAAAGTTTTCCTTCCCCTCCATTACAAGATTCTGATCTCTTAGAACCACGAATGAGACCGGGTGCAAGCGTTTCACATCCCACCCAAGCCTGCAGTCAATCCCCTTCCTGGGCCCATGTTCCTTCAGCGACACCCCCAGATGTCATTCCTCTTGTGCTTTCTGTGAGCAACTAACACATCTTACTTTAAAACGTTTTCTAAGTTTTCATGGCACAAAAAGATAGCATGAAACGGATCCAGGCTACGGGACTTCTTTAGAGCAAACAGTTTAAAAGGTTCTGGGATGAATGGGTCCCTCCCTGCACTGCGGAAGGCCCCGCTACAGGAAGGCTACAATGTTTCACCCAAAGGAAGAAAAAAAAGGGCCCCCAGGTCCAGGCAAGTAGCAGGAGCAACGACAGGCGTCTCTGCTGGCCCAGAAAATGGGCAACAGTCAATGAAGCAGAAAAGTGCACCTTGAGTTTATTCGGGCCACCGGCCACAAAGGGCCAAAGGCATGGCAGGGGGCCACGGGGTGACCTTGGTCTAGTCCTCGCCCCATCCCGATCCTGCCTGCTCGGACCGCAGCCCCTCGGAGCCTCCATGTTCCTATCTGTGGAATGGGGGCACCATGGGGCGCTTCAGCAGACTCACTCAGAACCCCAGGGAGTCTCTACGGCTCTCTCCCTGGCCCGGCCAGCTTTTCCACTTGGGGCCTCAGTTTCTTTATCTATGAAATGATGGCACTGGCCTAAATGCTGACAGTCAAGGATCTACTTTCTCTAGGATTCAATCCTGGGGGTCTGGGTTCAAATCCCACCTTCACTGCTAATCATATAAATTTCCTCTTCTGAGGGTTAAGGAGTAGCTTCTCCCGAACCCCAGGAGGAGCCCGGGAGGTCCCTCGGGTGTCAGCCTGCCCTGGTTCGGGTCTCTCTGTGCTTCAGTTTCCTTTTTCTGGCTCCGTGCCTCAGTTTCCCTTCTGTACAAAGAAGGCTGCACTACTTGGCCTCTGAGATTCTCCCAAGTTTCAGCTCTGTGCCCGGCCCTAGGGCCCCATGCCTCAGTTTTCCCATCTGTGCATGAAAGGAAGGAGATTACCGAGCCTCTACCCTCCTCACCTTCTCCCCCGTGCCCTCAGGGCACACAGTAGGCGCCAAATAAAGGCTCTTGAGCGAGCGTCACCGGCCACGGCCTGGCCCAAAGGGGCCGCGTCCACCCTCCGCGAGCCTCCCCGCGCCCCACGGGTCCCCACGCCGGGACTGTCACCTCCTCCAGCCTTTACCTGTCACAAGCAGTCCCGTCCGGTCCCGGGCCGGGCACCGGACCGAGCGAGCCCCGCCCCCGGCCGCCCTGACCGTCGCCGCGCGCGTCACGTCCTACACGTCACTTCCGGACACACCTCCAGGCTGTCAAGCGCCCTTCGCCCCGACGGTCCACACACTGCGCACGCGCTACCTACTCCATTGCCCCGGGAGCTTTTGAATGAGGGGGCAATGCAGACTTGTTGGCCCCGCCCCGTGGCGGACCGGCCCCATCAGTCATTAAGTTTTTAAAAGGCCACTAAGTGGCTCAATGATTAAAGCACTGAGTCTGGAGTCAGGAATACCTGAGGAGCTTACTAGTTGTATGACCCGGCACAAGTCACTTCACCCGGTTTGCTCATTTGTAAAATGAGCTGGAGAAGGAAATGCTCGAGTTGAATCTATTAAGCACCTACTGTATACCAGACATTGAGTCCTATACTGGGACAATAGCAAAATCTCTCAACTACAGCACTCAAAAATCTGAATCAAAATCACAGAATCCCATGGATTCCGAATCCTTCGACAGAATCTTAGGATCTCTAGTCGCAGAATGAGGATTTCTCAGAAATCCTCTCATCACAAAATGGCAGTCACAGCATCTTCATCACACGCCTATCTTGTACGTCTCTAGTTTGCATGTGGTCTTCCTTATCAGACTAGAAGTTTGTAGAGGGCAGGAACTAGACCGTTCTCGCCTTTTCTCTGTATCCCCGCTGTGCAGTACATAGTTGGCACTTAATAAATGCTGATTATGAAATGGGAGATTGTTACCTTTTACTACAGAATCATAGAATCTCTTAGTCACAAACTCCGAGATTATAGACACTATCCAGTCCATCCAGGACCGTTAAAAATAAAAGTAACCTCTATAAAAATGATCAGCTTGTGGGCTAATTCATCTCTCAACTCCTTTCATCTAAAACAAGTGATCAGCTTTATAGGGACGGCAGTTACCAGCAGCAGCCACCAGATGGCAGCACTTGAGTCTGCCTGGTCCAAGGGGTCTCCTATTCCAACAGCCTCCGGGAAGCCTTCAGATCATTGAATCCCCCGCTCCCCTGCTTTGTGGTTCTCAATCTTTGCTGTTTCCTCCCCAGCCCGTGGGATCGCTTTGTTATTGTTCACTCTTTTCAGTGTCTGACTCTGTAACCCCATTTGGGGTTATCTTGGTAAAGATGCTGGAAGGGTTTTCCATTGCTTTCTCAGCTTTTTTTACACATGAGGAAACTGAGGTAAGCAGGGTAACTGACTCGCCCAGGGTCAAACAGCCTAACTGAGGCCTGATTTTAATTCATGAAGATGAATTGTCCTGACTCCAAACACAGCACTCTATCCACTGAGCCACCCAGCCAATCCTGTTAAAGGAGGATCACTTTAAAATCACAAAATAACTCCAAAAGATTTAACCTCAAATATATTAACCCATTAGATCCTCATAATAATCAGGGAAGGAAGTACAATTAGTTATATCCCCATTTTACAGGTGAGGAAATGAGTGATGAAGTTACTTGCCAAGTGCCAGAGGGGTAGTGTCTTTGGTGGGATTTGAACCCAGTTTCTAGTGAGAGAATCATCTTTAAGTCACATTCATTTAAAACAGATTCTTTTTTATTCTTTTTTTTAATAAGAACTTTTTATTTTCAAAATACTTGCAAAGATAGTTTTCAACATTCACCCTCGCAAAATCTTGTGTCACCAATTTTTTCCCCTTCCTTCCTTCCAGCCCTCTCTCCTAGACAGCAAGTAATCCAACATACGTTAGACATGTGCAATCCTTCCAAACATATTTCCACATTTACCTTTGATTCTTTTTTAAGTATTCCATTCCACATGTTTCCCACACATACGTGTCTCACTATCAGTGTACTTTAAGTTTGTGCCCATACTTCCAGTAGATACCAGTAGGATATTGTTGGGAAAACCCAACCCCAGATTAATTATAGATGTTGTATGTTGCCATTCAATCTTTTTTCCCCTGAGGCAATTTAGGTTAAGTGACTTGCCCAAGGTCACACAGCTAGGACGCGTTAAGTGTCTGACATCAGATTTGAACTCAGGTCCTCCTGAGTTCAGTGCTGGTGCTCTATCCACTGCTCCACCTAGCTGCCCCCTTACTATTCAATCTTAACCAACACCTTTGCTCTGAATTGTGTCTACTGGCTGACTTAAAAGTAAGCATATAGCGGGATCTCATGATCTATAGTTTTATGTGTGGACACATAGAAAAGAATACTTAGAATTTAGACAAGAATTCAGAGCTGGGAAATTAGCCCAATTAAAGGCCAAATCTTGACCCATGACCTTTCTATCCTTTAATGACTTTCCTACCATAAATCTTTATACAAATAGCTACCCAGCTGACATAGAACAGAGGCAAAGTTAAGGATCTATATGTAAGATAGCTTACATTGAAAGGAAGAGAAAGACCTGTGACTTTCTTGCCTTGAGAATGACAGAAACATGGGGATGGTTTTTTGGAAGGCCAAGAAGGAACAGAAAAAGAAACCAACATTCACAAAGTTGGGAAGAGGGAAAAAGTCAATAGAAAGAAATATATTTACATATTCCTAGCAGAAGAAAGCACAAGGACATGTGTGACATAATGACTATGTTAACAGTCTAGAAAAGAACTCTAATTGGTCAATAGCTTTTGACGTTGGCTCATTTGCAGACTCACGATCACTGAATTCAGCTTTCTAGATCTTATAAAGAGAATATATTGGACTGGTGTTTGGAGACTAAGACTCTTTATTAATCAATTGACCAGTCAACAATTTATTTTTTTTCTCTCTCCACCCTGCTAATTTTAGTCATATTTTCAACATACTGCCAAGAATGGAACTTTGACATTAAACCATGCATTTATACAGGCAATCTCAATCAATAATTTAAATTTTATTTGAAATTCTTAAATTTCATGAAAAGCAGTAACTTTATCATCTGGGATTACAGTCACTGCATTGATCAGTTACAAGATTTTCAAAGTTATTTGTCTTGATTATGTTGTGATTAGAAATTGTTCTCTTGGTTCTGATCACTTTATATCAGTTCATACAAATCTTTCTAGGTTTTTCTGAAGCCATCCCTTTCATTATTTCCTATAGTGCAATAATATTTCATTAGATTCATTTATCATAATTTGTTTAGCTATTTTTCAATTGATGGACACCCCAGTTTCCGGTTCTTTGCTATAACAAAGAGTTGCTATAGATATTTTTGTATATATGGATCCTTTTCTTCTTTCTTTAATCTCAATAAAAGCCTAACAGCAGTATCCCTATTAATAATTAATTAATGATCAAAAGTATTATCATAAAAGGGCCCGAATAATTTAGTAACTTTGGAGTCATATATTCAGAATGGTGAGATCAAGTCACAGCTCCACCAAGATCCTCAAGGGGATAGACTCATGGTCCTTGGAAAAATGAGTGTTCCAGAGGGTGACAATCAACTCTGGTTAACAATGAATGAGCCAATGAATGTTACAATGAGAAGTGGACTCACTCCAATGAGGGGTTCAGAGTGATATCGTGTCTCTTGGACAAAGAGAGATATCCACACACCCAGACCACTCCCAGCTTTGGACAATCTACTCAAAGAATTTCTCCTCACCTAAACCCAAACACCTAAATACTATCGGTTTCATATTTCCTTCTACATTTTACAGATGAGGAAATTGAGGCAAAAAGGGATAAGTAACTTGCACAGGGTCACAATTATCTTGGTGAAGAGGGAAAACCCATTGTGGCTCTGATTGTCTTTGGAGACTCCAAACGGGTTAGAAGTAAGGGCAGGTAGCCTTAAAGTTATTGCTACATCCTCCCTAGGAATACCAGCACATCAGTTCCAGGTGTCAGCTCTCTGGGGCAAAGCTCTAGTCACCCTGTGCAAGTTACACTTCTATGCCCATGGGATTCATGCAACCAGTGAAAAGTTGGTGCTTCATAGATAGGGTTCCCTGCTCCCTCAATCCTTCCTCCCCGGATGACTGAGCAGGTGGTAGCTGGGTCTCTCTTGGGGGAGGTAGCAGTGAGGCTGGGCCACTTCAGCTCCTCTCCCACCCTCAATCTTTGGTCAAGGTTCTGTCTCTCCTTCCACAGCTACCACTCTCAGCTAGTCCTGAGCCCTGTTGGTTTCTGGGAGAAGCAACAGGATATGTGAGTCTCTGGCTAAATTCTATCCTGTGTCTCTGTGCCTCTTAGTCTGTTGGTCTATATAACCTGTGCCAAGGCCAGGCCCTCTTAGCAATTCTAACTTGAGCCCTTCAGTGAGGATATTTTAGAAAGAAAGAGAGCCAAAGGATCCCACCCCATCCCCCTTTTCCCTCTGGGAGTGCATGCTCACAGTGGGCAAGAAGGCATGTGACAGAACAAAGGAAATGAAATCTGGACAACTGGAAAGCTTAGAGCTGGCTGCCTCAGTTTACCTTTCATTATCCTCGAAAATAGGGCATCTGCTTTAGACCGCTGCTTCTGTGGGACTGAGATGGAGACTGAATCTGGAAACATCTCCACTCTTCAGTTGTCCAACAGAGGACTTGCCATTTGCCACAGAGACTACAGGAATCCCTGATGCTTCTGGAGCGAGGGAGTGACATCGTCAGACCATGTTTTAGGGAGATCCCTTCCACACAGCCTGTGGCTACCTTTTGTCTTCTGAATTTATCCCCCTCCCATCCCAGTCATCCAGTCAGTCAGCAAATCCAACCCATCCACCTGAGCGCCGCCATGGGTGCAAGGAGGGCTGTCTCCCTGAAGAGCGGCTCTGGCCGACATTGTCCTTTCTCCAAGAGGACCATGGCATGGGGGGGGGGGGGCGTGCAAGTAAACGGAACTGAAGGGGGGGGGGCGTGCCGAGCCAGCAGCCTCCTTCTCTTCTGGAGCCATCGTGGCCAGATGGGGAGGAGGAAACAGAAGAGAGAATGGAAGTGGGGGAGACCACAGGCCGAGGGGGAGGCTGGAAGACCCCAGCTGAGAAGAGAAGAGGGGAGGTCGCGGCAGGAGGGCAGCGGAGGGAGGGACTGCAGCGAGCGCACGCAGAGGCCTAAAGGGTGGCTCGGGTTTCTCCCCCAGTGGGAGCAGAGGGCAGCCGGTGGAGGCCGGGGAGGAGAGGCTAAGGGGGAGGATCCCGAGTGGGAGGTGCGGGCGGGCCCGGGGACCTCATTGGCCCACGCTCGGTCCTCCCCTGGCCGAGGCCCGCCGAGGCCGGGCTGGAGTGGCCGGCCAGTGGCTGGAAGGCACCATGGCTGACTACACGCTCTTGGACAGCTCCGTGGCTCTGATCCGCCTCCGGAACCCGCCTCTCAACACCCTTAGGTAGGTGAGAGCGGCCCGCCACCCTGCAGCGGCCCGAGCCCCGCGGAGTCGGAACTGCCCGAGCCGGGGGGGAGGGGCCCTCCCGCGCAACTCCCACTGGGCTCCCCGAGATGGGACTTCGACTCCGCCCCTCCCCCCCCCCCGGCATTCCCACGGGCCCAGCACGGAAGTTCTTAGGGACCTTCCTCCCCAAGAGCTGGGAGGGATCGAGACACTCGGGGCGGGTCTCCGGGCTCACCCCGGGGGGGGGGGCATCTGTGCTTAGAAATCAGCTAAACATCAAGTAAACAGTCTCGGGGCGTCCCGAGACCAAATCCTGCTTGTCCCGGAGCAGGGAACTGGTGGGATCCTGGAGTGAGAGCTCAGGGGGCCCTTGGAAGACAGGGGTTCGACTTCGGCGGTTTCCAGGAGAGGAAAATGGCTCAGGTAGTAAGAGGAAGGATTTGAATCCAAGTCTTGCTCATTCCAAGCAGTGACTCTACCCACTAGTCCACTAATGTGATGTGAGCTGGAGGGGACTTGGGGAACAGCACCCACGGAGTCCGTGTGAACTTGAAAAGGGATATGTTTTAATATAATGGTTTTAGTGGATATTATCATCTTATATTATGTCAATATAATAATGCATGGGGGCAGCGAGGGGGTGCAGTGGATAGAGCACCAGCCCTGAAGTCAGGAGGACCTGAGTTCAAATCTGGTCGCTTCAAATTAAGTGACCCTGGGCAAGTCACTTAACCCCAATTGCCTCAGCCAAAAAAAAAAAAAAAAAAAAAAAAAAACCTTTGGGGGCAGACTCCCTGAAGTCAGGAAGACCTGAGTTCAAATCTGGTCTCAAACACTTAACATTCCCTAGCTGTGTGACCCTGGGCAAGTCACTTAACCCCAATTGCCTCAGCAAAACAAAATAATAATATAAGAATACATCACATCATATTATATAAATATAATATGATGTATTTAATATAATTGATTCCCATTGAAACTGGGTATATTTTATTTTGTGCATTAAAAAAAAATCTTATTCTGAGAAGTGATCCATAGGATTTGCTAGGTTCTAAAAGGGGACCATGACAAAAAAAATTAAAAATTAAAAAAAAATGAAAGGATAAGATCCCTTGCTCTAGTAACTGAGAATTTTTATCGATGACCTCCCACTTCTGCCACTCCCAGCATCACAGACTTCAGCCAACTCAAGCCCGGGAGAGGCTCTGCCAGAAAAGGACAACAGAGCATCCTTGGGCATCTCCCAATGCAGCCCAGTCTCTAGGTACATTTCCACAATGTGATTTCAGCTCCAACTGGAAGGGCTGGAGAGGTCCTTTTCCCAGCCAAAATTGGAGTCATTCTGCCTCTCAGGACCCATGGTCTGCATGACTTGGATCAAAGCCTTTCTCTCTCTCCTAGGAGCCTTATCTGTAAAATCCCAGATTGTGCCCCCTCTGGTGGCTCCAAGAGATCTCCAGGGCCTCCCAGTGCCCTTCCCCATCCAGCTTCACCATCCCAAGATATTTCTCATACAATTCCCTCAGTTTTACAGGCAAGGAAACCCGGTTTCCGAGAAGCGAAATGACCTGCCCCATAGAGCACCTCACCAGCATGTATCCACTGCAAAGCTGCGTTCTTTCCACTACATCCAATTTCCTTTCCCAGACATTATCATTTCATGTAGATTTTCTTATTGTTAAAATACTATTCTATTTTATTTTTCAATTACATGTAAAGATAATTTTAACATTCATTTTTGTAAGATTGTGAGTTCCAATTTTTTTTCTCCCTTTCTCCCTTACCTCCCCCCTCTCCAAGATGACAATCTGACATAGGTTATACGTTTGACATAAATTTAGAGCTAGCATAAATCTTAGAGACAATCTAATCTAATACCCTGATTTTGCAGATAGAGAAACTGAGGCCTAGAGAGGTAGGGTGAATGACTTGGAAATGCTATCTTCGGTCTTCTTCCAGGGGAAGCCCCAACTGGAAGCCAGCCTTCTCTTTCTGCATTAAAGCCAGTTCCTGCTTGGTCTTAAGTTGTTCTTGAAGATGATCATGACTTGGTCATGGAGATGTCATGACATGCAAATGAACTGATTTAAGTGAGGGAGAGATGGGCAAAATTACCAATCTCACTCTCCCCTGTAGAGCCATCGGGGCCCAGTGGCCAGATATGGATCAGGATGACTGAAGATGGCTCTTGATGAAATGGGAGACCTTGGTCTTTTTATGTTAATGTTTTCAACAGGTCCCAGTTTGACTGAGGCAACACCCATTCAGTGCTTTAGGCTAAGTAAGGAATGAGGTAGAAAATGGCCTCTTTTACCTAGTCCAAAAAAGTCAGTCCGGGAGGGGAAGACCTGGATTTCTGGCCCAAATTGCAACACATACTATTTACGTTCACTGTTAGACAATCGGGGCCAAAACAAAGACCAGGGGTGTCTTGGTTTAGGACCTCAAGGAGAGAACTAAAGGAAGGAGTCTTTTTGAGCCTTCTTTGCAGCTGAAACTGGAGTGGACACTGGTCCGGGAAATGAGAATTAATCTTTTCCTAAAGCAGCTTAACCCAACGACTTTGGGCTTTAGTGAACTAGACTTCTAATCCCCGGGACCAAATAAAAGCTGATTAGATGTGGCCTTCTCTGAAGAGCTAGCTTACTGGGCAGTTTTGTCTACTTTTATTTCATAAGCTGGTGATGTCTTTGTGAAAGCCATTTGGCCTTGGCTTTTGCAAGGCTTTGGAAGGGAGTGAAAAATGCTTTGAGTAGAGCAGAAAGGGAGCCGATTTCTTAAATCACTCCAGCTATATTTCTTGAAGGTGTTTGAAAGATTAATAAAATAATGTAGATGCAGTCCTTTAATCTGGCTGAAAAAAGAAGGGAAGGTGATACATGGGGTTTTCAATAAGCAGCTGGGTCAGAATTACAATTGTTCCCACATGCAAGGTCTATGCAAATCACTGCATTTTTATTATGCTTTTAATAATTTGTCTCATTTGAACCTCTAGATTATAGATTGGAAGCTGGAAAGGATTTTAGAGGTCATCCCTTTATTTTCCAGATGAGGAAACTGGGCTGAGAGAGCCTAAGTAATTTGTCTTAGTTAGTAAGTGTCTAAAGTGAGATTTGAACTAGTCTTCCTGACTCCCATTCCCTAGCAATCTCAGTTATGATGGCTACAAAATTCATAAAAAGAAATGTCAGGAAGCATTGATTTTAATTTAATTTGATAAACTCTTTTTTTGTTAGAAAAAACATGACTTTTAGACCCTGCACCGTTATGCAATGGTGCCAACTGTCTCTGCCAGCAGGTTAGTTAGTGCTGAATTAAATGGTCAAAGGTGAGTTTTTTCCTCTAGGTATAATGATGAAAGAGAAATAGGTGAAAGGTATTGATATATTTACCATTATCCTTCTTCCCCTTATTTCCAGATATGTTTGCTCCAAAATGGTGGGGGTAGAAAAAAAAAAGAATGAGAGAATTGGTTCTTAAAATTTTTGTTATTTATTTTTAACATTCTTTTAAAAAAATGAGTTTCAACCCTTCAACCCTCCCCCACTGATTGAGAAGACAAGAAATGTGACATCGATTACCAAATACTGCAAAACATATTTCTGTATTAACAATGCTGCAGAAAAAAACTCCAAAAATAAAGTGAAAAAATTGTTTTATATATTTTTTTACAAATAGGTCTCCCCCCTTTTTAATCTCTTTGGGAGAGAGACCTATTAGTGGTATTTCTGAGTCAAAGGGTATGCACAAGCTTTTCAGACCTTTGGGCATAGTTCCAAATTGCTCTCTAGAGTGGTTAGATCAGTTCCCCACTTCCCTCCCAATATTTATCATTACCTTTTTCTTCATATTAGCCCAATCTGATTGGTGTGCGGTGTTACTTCAAAGCTGTTTTTAATTGAGATACTTGCTGTAAAATTTTACTCCCAGTTTCCTGCTTTCCTTCTAATTTGGCTGCATTGATTTTGTTTTGTAAAACATTTTAAATTTAATATAATCAAAATTAGCCATTTTATGGGTATATGATTTAGTCATAAAGGGTGTGGTATCAAATCAGGAGAGCAAGAAATAGTTTACCTGTCAGCTCTATGGAGAGGGGAAGAATTTAATAACAAAATAAAAGATAGAGAAGCTTATGAAATACAAAATGGATAATTTTGATCTCATTTAATTGAAAAGTTTTTGCACAAACAAAACCAATGCAACCAAGATTAGAAGGCAAAAAGAAATTTGGGAAACATTTTTTAACAGTATTTCTAATAAAGGCCTCATTTCTAAAACATATAGAGAACTGAATTAAATTTATAAGAATATAAGTCATTACCCAATTGATAAATAGTTAAAGAATATAAACTGGAAGTTTTCATATAAAATTAAAGCCATTTCCAGTCATTTGAAAAAAAAATTATCTAAATCACTATTAATTAGAGAAAAGCAAATTAAAACAACTGAGTTGCCATTTCATACTATCAAATTGACTGATATGACAGAGAAGGAAAATGATGTGTTGAAGATGATGTGGGAAAATTGGAACACAATGCATTGTTGGTGGAATTGTGAACTGATAGTCATTTTGGAGAGCAGTTTCAAATTCTGCCCAAAGGGCTATCCAACTGTGCATATCCTTTGATCCAGCAGTATATCTGCTGTGTGTGTATCCCAAAGAGATCATTAAAAAAAAAACAGAACAGAAAAGGACCAACATGTACAAAAATGTTTATAGCAGGGTTTTTTTTTTGTGGTGACAAAGAATTGGAAATTGTGGGAATGTCTGTCATTGGGGAATGGGTGAACAAATTGTGGTATACGTTTGTAATGGAACACTGTTCTATAAGAAATGATGAGCAGGAAGATTTCAGAGAAAACTGGAAACACAAATACCAACTGATGTTGAACAGAACCAGGAGAACATTGTGCACAATAACAGCTACATTGTGCTTTTGATCAACTATGACAGACTTAGCTCTTCTCAACAGTATAATTCTAAGACAATTCCAAAAGATTCATAATGGAAAATTCTATGTACATCTAGACAAAGAACTACAGAGTCTGAATGCAGATTGAAGCAGAGTCATAAGCAATTAGTATTTTTCTAATTGTTTAGATCAGACTGTATAAAAAATGTTTTGTAATTGTGTTCATATAGTTACTGGGTTTGTCATGGCAGATGGACTCCCAAGTATTTTATATTGTCTATCATTATTTTAAATGCAATTTCTCTATTTCTTGCTGCTAGACTTTGTTGATAATGTCAACTTGGTGAAGTCCATCTCTCAAAATGCAGAGGAGTGCAAGCTGGGTTGAAAGCTGAAGTTTTATTAGGAATAAAATCAGACATTAGATCTTCCCTCCCCCTCTCCATTCCCACCTCAGTACAAGGCACAAAGGAGCCCTTATCCCAGGAGAGGAAGGGGAAGTTTATGCTTAGGAGGTTCCATCTTTCCCAGAAATTAATGAACATAGGAACAAATTTTCTTTTGCAAGAACAGTTAATCAAAAGATTAATTTGGGCTCGTTTTTTTTTTGGGGGGGGGGGTGGGCACAGCTATAGACAGAGCAAATGAGATCCATCATTGACAAAGCCTTCCTGCAAGACCAAACACCAACTGGAAGATTATCCGTATCCCTGATCATGAGTGAGTGTAGTTTAGCTGTCTGTCTGATCCAGCTGTTCTGAAGTGCTTCCCTTTCCTTTAGAACATATTTCTGGAAGAAACCAAGAACCCTGAAAAAAAGCAACCTTCATGGAAATTTGCTGATAATGTCATTTCTCTGTAACATAAGCTCTAATTATCACCAAATTTTAGAAAAGTCACTTTGACAGTTGTATATTTTGAAGGGAATAGTGCAGCAGAAAGACTAGAACGTTATTGTGATCCTTCAGGAAAGACGTGATCAAAGTCTGTTCTAGGTAGTAACTGTGGGAGCAGAGACAAAGGGATGGGTTCCAGAGTGGTTGTGATTGGAGAATAGACAAGAACGTGAGGGTCAAGGGACAGCAGATCTCAGGCAAGTACAAAGACTGTTCCTGGACATGTTCCACCAGCCAAGGGGCAGAACTACTTTGTGATTGTAGCTAGCTTGGAGAAGAGGTAAAAACCATGATTAAAAAAGCAATGAGAACAAGTGGGTGCTTTCCCATCAGTGGAGTGGGGAACCCATCATGGCGGGATGATGGGTCCTGAGTCTTCCTCCTTGGTTCCACATGTTTCCTTTTCTTCCAGTAAGCCGGTGATAGAAGGCTTGATTGACAGCCTGAGGAAAGCTGAGACCGATCTGGCTGTGAAATCCATTGTCATCTGTGGAGCAGATGGAAAGTTCTCTGCAGGTAAACGTGGATTTCTGGATCCTTCCCCCTCATTCTCCCTGGTGCTCGGACATCCTTTGCTGAACGGTGTGCCTCAGTGGGGACGCCTTTGGGCACAGCAATGGGTACAATAACTCACATTTCTGTCTTGCTTTAGAGAGTCATCATGGTGTTGAGATAGGAAAAGCTGGCTTCAAATCATGCTTCTGACAATTATAGTCATAGGATCTTTGATTAAGTGCTAGAGCGCTCCTCATAGTCACCTAGTCCAACTTCCTTTGTTCGCAGATGAGGAAACTGAGACTAAGAAACTAAGTTCAAATAAAGAGGGAAGATGGAAAGGAAGGAAGGAAAGAGGAGGGAAGGAAGAAAGGGAGAAAAAAGAAAAAGAGAAAAAAAGGAAGGAAGGAAGGAAGTAGAAGGGAGAGAGAAAAGATAGAAGGAAGAGCCAGCTGAGACTCACAGAAGCAAAGAGTGACAAGGAAGTGAGAAATGAAGGAAGAAGGAGAGAGGAGAGAGGGGACACAGGGAGAGAGAAAGAGAAAAAGAGGGAGAAAAAGGGAGAGGGATGGAGAAAGAAGGAGGTGGGAGAAAGGGAGGAGAAGAGGAAGAGAGGGAAGAGAGAAAGAGAGGAGGGAGAGAAAGGGGGAGAGGGAGGAAGAGGAGAGGAAGAAAGAGGAAAGAGAGCACCAATCTGTCTATAAACAAAGCTGTTTATCTTCTAGAATAGCTGGGATTATTTTTTTCCAGCAGGAAGGAGTAGAAAGGAAACTTCCCCTTTTCCCGAAAACCAAACCAAACCAAACCAAACCAAACCAAACCAAACCCAGAAAGCTTTGAGCTGGTCCCTTCTCTGCCCAGGCTTTGCTGAAGCCCCTGAGTAGCCACATCAGAACTCCATCCCAGTGAGGTCTGTCCACCCCAGAGCCCACCACTCTGCATCTTAGCTCCCTGAGCCTTGGGCCTCAGTGGTCCCCCCTTGTCTGAGGACCAAGTGTACATCTGCTCCAACTTCCAAGGTGGCCATAGGAGAACCAGAGCTGTCACCATCCCTTTGTTAACAAACTCGGGGGGTTCCCCCAAAAGAGCGTCAGGGAGAGATCTTGGGTAAAGAAATTTAGAAGATCATGGGAAGTCCGAGCTGAAAGGAGAGCAAGACTCCATGGAGCCATGGAGTGTCCATCACCTCCCAACCTGACTGAAGCCAGACTCGGCCTCCTGGGAGCTCCCGGGGCAGCCGACGCTTGGGGGGAGAGGGAAAGGTCCTGAGCAGCCAAGCTTTGCCACTGATAACCCCCATCCATTTCTGGTGGCGATACCGAGAATTTGGGTAGCAAGAATTTTCCCACCTGGGAAGTCATTGTGGCTTCAGCACCTGCAGGAGCAGTTGCCAGGTCCCGTCTTGGGAGGGGTAGGATGGGTGAATGGCAGGATCAGTGGTCTGGGGGCACAACTGCCTTTGGCTTTTCCTGCCCATGGGCGGAGGCTGGTAAGGAAAGTGGGCTCCATCTCCCTGTGGAGCCTGGGCTGGAGGTCACTGCTGTTCCCAAGGCTCTCCCTAGTTATGTGACCCTGGGCAAGCTATTCTACTCTAGACCTTGATTTTTTTTTTTTTTGCTTTTTGCTGAGGCAATTGGGGTTAAGTGACTTGCCCAGGGTCACACAGCTAGGAAGTGTCTGAGACCAGATTTGAACTCAGGTCTTCCTGACTTCAGGGCTGGTGCTCTAACCACTGCGCCACCTAGCTGCCCCTAGACCTTGATTTTTTTATCTGGAAAATGGCTGGATTGGCTTTAGCCTTTATGGTCCTGTGTACCTCTTTGTTTTACAAATAAGGAAACCGAGTCTAAGAGAAGCAAAGAAAGTGGGTCCCTTTTCTCCAGCTCTTTACACCAAGCTGGCAAACCTCAGTAAGAACAATAACACCCCCTTTGCAGGGCACATTACACTGTGTAAACTCTGGGTACCATTTCTTCCTACAAATTCTAACTAATCACACACATTTCCCATTTAGGGAAGAAAAGCTTTTTCTCACCATAATCGGCGCCAGGTCTTGCTCTTGCTCGCCCTGGCTCTCTGTTCACATCCCCTTCCAAGGCTCTGGTCCTGTTGTTACTGATCTCAGAACACTGATGTTGCCTAGCAATGACCGCTTCCCAGGCCTACTGTATTTCCCTGGAACGGGCCCTTTTCCTGGGATAATGCCCTTTGCCCAGGCTTGTGGCCTCTTACCAGAAACTCATCTGCTAATTCTCCCTCTGGTTTGGGGCAAAGACGCGTATTATCCACTTGGCTTTGGAACTTTCCCCTGGGATGGAGAGCTCTTCCCTGGTGAGAGGATAGAGCCTTCTCAGCAAGCCTCGGTCCATCCCTCACGTCCCATCCAGACATCCACCCAGGGCATCCTCGTGCCATCTGAGGCTGACTGCTTGTGGGACTGGGTAGATCGCTTCATCCCCACTGGCCCTTGCCAAAACACTCCAGCAACTTTGCCAAGAAAACTCCAAATGGGATTATAAAGAGTAAGAAATGACTGAACAACAACAATGAAACTTCTGTTCCAAGGGGGAAGCTTTTATATTCATCCCCATTAGAAGGAATAAAACTGGTCATCCCAACTTGGCAAAAAAAAAAAAAAATATGGAGCCATGCTCTGTCATCTGGAATACTAGAGTCCAGTGCTCAGTTCAGTGCCTAGCACATAGTTGGTGCTTAATAAATGCTTACTGACTGACTGATTAGCCATCCTTCATGGCTTCAGAATTGACAAGTTTGCTTTCGTCCAAGTCATCAAAAAAGACATTAACCAAAACAGGACCGAGTTTATACTGTAAGTCTCTTCAGTCCACCAGAACTCACCAAACTTTCATTCCTAATATGTAGTTCTGTTTGTGGCACTCACACTCTACAACCTTCAATGGCTCCCCATTGCCTAGAAAAGAAATTTTAGATATATATTAATCTAAATTTCAAATTCCTCCATGATCCAGTCCCAATCTGATTTTCTAGTCTGGCGATAAATGATGGGGCAGGATAGTCTCCCAGCTCTTGATCTGACCATGGAGAGAGGGAGTATTCTCTTGCCTGGGGAGGAAAGAGTCTGGCCCCCATGCCTGAAATGCACTCATTCTTCATGTCTGCTTCTTACTTGATTAACTCCATTTTATTGATAAGGAAACTGAGACTTATCAGAGAGCTCAGAAGGGTCACTGGAAGCCCAGTGCTCTGTCCATCAGGCCAGACTGCCTCCTCCTAGCTTTCTATGAGTTTATCCTGAACAAGGGCCTTTCCTATGATACTGATTCTCTCTGTTTCCATAGGTGCTGATATTCGGGGCTTTAGCACCCCTAGAAGTCTGACGGGTTCATTGGGCTCAATAATTGACACTCTTCAGAAAATGGAGAAGCCTTTGGTGGCTGCCATCCAGCACGTGGCTCTGGGAGGAGGCTTGGAATTGGCGCTGGGATGTCACTACAGGATTGCTGACGCCAAGGTAATGGCTCTGGGGTACCACTGGGTGCTCTCTCTGACATCAAACTTCAGATCTAAACGATGGTCAAAAAGGATAAGATGGCGGGACCAACCTCACCGGGGAGGAGAGACCAAGTCATCGTTCTGTTGAGTCTTGTCCAACTCTTCATCATCCTGTGGACCATATTGTCCATGAACTTTTCTGGGCCGAGATACGGCCCAGATACTCGAGATACCCCCGAGATATGGGGTAATTGGTCCCTTCCTTCTCCAGTGGATGAAGGCAAACTGGTTAAGTGCCTTGCCCAGGGTCACATAGCTGGTCAGTGTCTGAGGCCAGATTCTTGACTCCAGGCCCAGTGCTCTAGCCATTGTACCACCCTACCACCCCTGGACTGAGTAGTTAGCAGCTGCATGGAGGTGTTCTTAGAGAGGGATTCTGTCAGAGGTCTCTCAGCTTGGTCGACCCAGAGACAGAGCCCAAGGATCTCCTAGCACAGGGGAAGCAAAGCTGCTTTGGGGAGAAGGGGGGAAATGCTTCTCTGCATTGGGTTCAGTCACTCGATGAACAAGTATGTATTAAGCTCTTACAGTGTGCTAGACATTGGGAATAGGAAGAGAATCAGTGAATTGATAAAAATCTAATAAGTTCCTACTGGGTGTCAGTCACTAAGGATACAAAGAAAGAAAATCAATGAGCTTTTATGGAGCTCCTCCCCCAGTGGGATACAGAGAAAAACAATCAGCACTCATTTATTAAGCTCCTACTATGTTCTAGGCACTAGAAATACAAAGAGTTAATCTATCAGCCAGCTTTTATTAAGCTCCTATTATGTGCCAGGGACTGTTGTATGCATTGGAGATATAAAGAGAATCAATCCAATGGAAAACATTTATTAAGCTCCTATTATGTGCCAGATACTTCTGTAGGCACTGGAGATAGAGTCAATCCAATAGCAAACATTTATTAAGCTCCTGTTATATGCCAGACATATTCTCCCTTCCTTCCTCCAGCTCTTTCCACTAGACAGCAAACAATCCAATTGTAGACACTGGAGATATAAAGAGAATCCATTCAATGGAAAGCATTTATCAAGCTCCTATTATGTGCCAGGGAACTGCTATAGGTACTGGAGATGTAAAGGCAGTCAATCCAATGGCAAGCATTTATTAAGCTCCCAATATATGCCAGGTACAAAGATCAGAACCCTACCTTCAAGGAACTGACATTAAGGAAAGTAGCATGTTACTTTGTGGATTCTGCCCATAGTTTGTATTTAATCATCTGGAAATGTTATATCTCCCAGCTCTTTGAGGGCCCTTAGATTCTTCAGTTTGAGTCATTTTTTCTTTACTTCTCAGCACGGTACCTGACATGTCGTAGCTACTTAACAAATGCTTGCTGATTGATGGATTCTCTTGGTATCCCTAATACTGTACACAAAGTAAATGCCCATAGTTGGTGCTGGTTGATCAAACAACTGAATGTTCAGACCGAGCAAGAGATGGTGTATCATCTGGGCAGCCCAGGGACAAGACGTCACTTGCCAACCTTGATTTGCTTTTGGATCTGGAACCCAAAGGGCCCCTCTTTCCTAGGGTGGCAGGGGACTCCTAGACTTCTTCCCATTTGGTATCTAAATCACATCTATTAACTCTGTGTTTTCCCCAAGACCATTTTCTCTCTTCTATTTCACTTAGTGATCCCATCAATTTCTTTATTTCTTTTTTTAATAATAGATTATTTTCTTTTTTTTTTTTACTTACAATGTGAAATCTTTATGTTGCACTTTAGATACAGAAGAGCAGGAAAAAAAAGTTTTGATCGTGACAATATCAAGAAAATAATTTTTTTCATTGCATTAGAACTTTTTTTTATATAGTTATTGCATCATTTTTTGTGCAGGAGAAATCGTATCTACAAGAAAGAATAATCCGATAAAGGAAATACAATGCAAGCAAACCTCAATAGAGAACATGAAAATGTTATGTTGTGGTCCACATTTCACATCCCTCTCTCTGGGTGTATATGGCTTTCTTCACTGAACAATTGGAACTGGTTTGAAGCATTTCATTGTTGAAGAGAGTCATGTCCATTAGAACTGATCCTCATATAGTATTGTTGTTGCTGTGAATAATGATCTCCTGGTTCTGCTCGTTTCGCTCAGCATCAGTTCATGCAAGTCTCTCCAGGCCTCTCTGAAATCGTCCTGCTGGTCGTTTCTTACAGAGCAATAATATTCCATAACATTCATATACCATAATTTATTCAGCCACTCTCCAATTGATGGGCATCCATTCAGTTTCCAGTTTCTAGCCACTACAAAAAGGGCTGCCACAAACATTCTTGCCCATGTGGGGCCCTTTCCTTCTTTTATGATTTCTTTGGAATATAAGCCCAATAGAAACACTGCTGGGTCAAAGGGTATGCATGGTTTGATCACTTTTTGAACATAGCTCCAAATTGCTCTCCAGAATGGTTGGATCCGTTCACGGCTCCACCAACAATGCATCAGTGTCCCAGTCTTCCCACATCCCCTCCAAAATTCATCGTTATCTTTTCCTGTCATTTTAGCCAATCTGACAGGTGTGTAATGGTACCTCAGAGTTGTCTTAATTTGCATTTCTCTGATCAATAGTGATTTGGAGCACCTTTTCATATGATTATAAATAGTTTTAATTTCATCATCTGAAAATTGTCTGTTCATATCCTTTGACCATTTATCAATTGGAGAATGGCTTGAATTCTTATAAATATGAGACAATTCTCTATATATCTTAGAGATGAGACCTTTATCAGAACCCTTAAATGTAAAGATGATTTCCCAATTTGATGCTTCCCTCCTAATCTTGTCTGCATTAATTTTGTTTGCATAGAAACTTTTTAACTTAATATAATCAAAATTATCTATCTGGTGTTCAATTAAGAGTTCCAGATCTTCTTTGGACATAAATTTATTCCATCTCCATAGGTCTGAGAGGTAAACTATCCTATGTTCCTCTAATTTGCTTATAATATCAGTCTTTATATCTAGATCATGAACCCATTTAGATCTTATCTTGGTGTGCGGTGTTAGGTGTGGGTCCAACCTTAATTTCTTCCACACTAGTTTCCAATTTTCCCAGCAGTTTTTGCCCAACAGTGAGTACTTATCCCAAAAGCTGGGGTCTTTGGGTTTATCAAACACTAAAAGCAACATTATTACCTAGCTTGTCCTGATATCCTATCCTATGCCACTGATCAACTGCTCTATTTCTCAGTCAGTACCAAATGGTTTTGATGACCGCTGCTTTATAATATAGTTTTAGATCTGGTACAGCAAGGCCACCTTCATCTGTCTTTTTTTTTTTCATTAATTCCCTTGAAATTCTTGACCTTTTTGTTCTTCCAAATGAACTTTGCTACTCTTTTTTCTAGATCTGTAAAATAATTTCTTGGGAGTTTGATTGGTATGGTGCTAAATAAGTAAATTAGTTTGGGTAGTATTGTCATTTTTATTATATTCGCTCGGCCTACCCATGAGCACTTAATGTTTTTCCAATTGACTAGGTCTGATTTTATTTGTGTGGAAAGCGTTTTGTAGTTTAGTTCATATAGTTTCGGACATTTTCTTGGCAGATAGATTCCCAAATATTTTATGCTATCATCCGTTATTCTGAATGGAATTTCTTTTTCTATCTCTTGCTGCTGAACTTTGTTGGTAATATATGATTGCTGATGATTTATGTGGATTTATTTTGAATCCTGCAACTTTACTAAAGTTGTGAATTGTTTCTAGTAGTTTTTTAGTTGAGTCTCTAGGGTTCTCTAAGTATACCATCATGTCATCTGCAAAGAGTGATAATTTGGTTTCTTCATTACCTACTCTGATTCCTTTTATCTCTTTTTCTTCTCTTATTGCCAAAACTAACATTTCTAATACAATATTAAATAGTAATGGTGACAGTGGGCAGCCTTGTTTCACTCCTGATCTTATTGGGAATGGTTCTATTTTGTCTCCATTACATATGATGCTTGCTGATGATTTTAAGTAGATGCTACTGATCATTTTAAGGAAAAGCCCATTTATTCCTATACTCTTTAGTGTTCTTAATAGGAATGGGTGTTGGATTTTATCAAATGCTTTTTCTGCATCTATGGAGATAATCATATGGTTTTTGTTAGTTTGGTTATTAATATAATTGATTATGCTGATAGTTTTCCTGATATTGAACCAGCCTTGCATTCCTGGTATAAATCCTACTTGGTCAAGATGTATTATCCTGGAGATAACTTTCTGTAATCTTGTTGCTAAAATCTTATTAAAAATTTTTGCATCAATATTCATTAGGGAAATGGGTCTATAGTTTTCTTTCTCAGTTTTCACCCTACCTGGTTTAGATATCAGCACCATATCTGCATTATAGAAGGAATTTGGTCGTATACCTTCTGTCCCTATTTTTTCAAATAGTTTGTATAGTATTGGAATTAATTGTTCTTTGAATGTTTGGTAGAATTCACATGTAAAACCATCTGGCCCTGGAGATTTTTTCTTAGGGAGTTGATTAATAGCTTGTTCTATTTCTTTTTCTAAAATGGGGCTATTTAAATAATTTATTTCCTCTTCTGTTAACCTGGGCAATCTATACTTTTGTAGATATTCCTCCATTTCATTTAGATTATCAAATTTATTGGCATAAAGTTGGGCAAAGAAACTCCTAATTATTACTCTAATTTCCTCTTCATTGGAGGAAAGTTCTCCCTTCTCATTTTTGAGACTAACAATTTGATTTTCCTCTTTCCTTTTTCTGATCAAATTAACTAAAGGCTTATCTATTTTGTTGGTTTTTTCATAAAACCAACTCTTAGTTTTATTTATTAATTCAATAGTTTTCTTATTTTCAATTTTATTAATCTCACCTTTTATTTTCAGAATTTCCAATTTGGTAATAATAGATTATTTTCAAAATACATGCAAAGAGAGTTTTCAGCATTCACCCTTGCAAAACCTTATGTTCCAAATTTTTCTCTCTTCCTTCCCCCAACCCTTTCCACTAGACAGCAAACAATCCAATATATATTAAACATGTGTAATATTGCCACATTTATCATGTTGCACCAGAAAAATCAAAACAAAAAGGAAAAAAAGAAAGAAAACAAAAAGCAAGTAAACAACAACAAAAAAGGTGAAAATACTATATTGTGATCCACACTAATCCCCATAGTCCTCTCTGAGTGCAGATGGCTCTCTTCATCACAAGAGCATTGGAACTGGCCTGAATCTCCTTGCTGTTGAAAAGACCCACATCCATCATAGTTGATCATCACAGAATCTTCTTGTTTCTGTGTATAATGATGTCCTGGTTCTGTTCATTTCACTTAGCATCAGTTCATGTAAGTCCCTCCAGGCCTCTTCGAAATCATCCTGCTGGTCGTTTCTTATAGAACAATAATATTCCATAACATTCATATACCATAATTTATTCAGCCACTCTCCAACTGATGGGCATCCTTTCTTTGCCACTGCAAAAAGGTTGCTAGCAACATTTTTGCACATGTGGGTCCTTTTCCCTTTTTTATGACCTCTTTGAGACACAGATCCAATAGAGACACCAGTGGATCAGAGGGTATGCCCAGTTTGGTAGCCCTTTGGGCATAGTTCCATATTGCTCTCCAAAATGGTTGGATCCATTCACAATTCCACCAATGATACACGAGTGTCCCAGTTTTCCCACATCCCCTCCAACATTTATCATTATCTTTTCCTGTCATCTTAGCCAATCTGAAAGAGTTGTCTTAATTTGCATTCCTCTGATCAATAGAGATTTAAAACATTTTTATATGACTAGAAATGGTTTTAATTTCTTCATCTGAAAATTGTTCATATCCTTTGACCATTTATCAATTGGAGAATGGATTGTATTCTTCTAAATTTGAGTCAATTCTCTATATATTTTAGAAATGAGGGCTTTATCAGAACCCTTGGATATAATAATTTTTTCCTGGTTTTATGCTTCCCTTCTAATCTTGTCTGCATTGGCTTGGCTTGTACAAAATTTTTTAATTTAATACAAATCAAAATGATCTATTTTTCATTTTATAATTTACTCTAGTTCTTCTTTGGCCACAAATTCCTTTCTTCTTCATAGATCTGAGAGGTAGACTATACTTCCTAATTTGCTTATGTTATCACTCTTTATGTCTAAATCATGAACCCATTTCAACCTTATCTTGATATATGGTGTTAGGTGTGGTCAATGCCTAGTTTCTGCCATACTGTTTTCCAATTTTCCCAGCAATTTTTTGTCAGATAGTGAGTTCTTATCCCAGAAGTGGGGGTCTTTGGGTTTATCAAACATTAGATAAGTATAAGTCATTGACTATTGTGTCTTATGAACCTAACCTATTCCACTGATCAACTACTCTGTTTCTTAGCCAGTACCAAATGGTTTTGATGGCCACTCCTTTTTTAGTTTTAGTTTTAGGTCTGGTACAGCTAGGTCACCTTCATTTGCTTTTTTTTTTAAAAGTAATACCATTTTCTAAACCAAGAAAAGGGCAGGCAGGAAGTGCTGCAGTGAATAGAACATTGGGCCTGGAGTCAGGAAGACCTTTGTTTAAATCCAGCCTCAGACACTTTCTAGCTGTTTGACCCTAGGCAAGTCACATAACCCTGTTTGCCTCAGTTTCATCATCTGTAAAATGAAGATTAAAATTGTACCTACCTCCCAGGATTGTTGTAAAGATCAGATGAGATAATAATTGTAAAGTACATGGTATGCAGCAGACACTATATAAATGTTAGCTATTATGATTGTATCCCATATGGAGCATTGTTCATAGGGTCATGCTGTAAAGGGCTTTCAGTGTCAATTAGTCCACTCTTCTCACTTTGTAAAAGCAGGAGCAGACTCAGAACATGATTGCCCAAAGGCACCCAATTAGTAAGTGGAAGACTCTAAGTTTCACCCTCCAGTTCTTGGTGCCCAGGTTTACAAAGGCTGTTGATAAGCAGAGGAGAGTGACCAGGCTGGGAGCATGAGGATGGAGGCCATACTCTGAGATGACCAGTTGAAAGAGTAGAACCTGTTTAGCCTGAAAAAAAAGAAAACCCAAAGGGCTGTGATGGCTGTTTGCAGTTATGAAAGACTGTCAGTCACGCAGCAGAGAGATCAGGCTCGTTCAACTTGGCTCCGAACATAGAACGGAGAGCTATGAGTGGAAGATGAACAATGACCAATTTGGGATTGATGTCAGGAAAGGGATTTGTGCTTACTTTGAGTCTCTTTGAGCAGAGACTGAAGCACCCTCTGCTGGGATGTGATAGTGGGGATCCCTTTTCATCTCTAGGTGACTCAGAATAGCTTCCAAGGTCCCTCCCAACTGGGAGATCCTAAGTGGAATGCTTTGTAAATGCTTCTGTCAGAACAACTCACTGCATCTGGGTATACTTCCATATTTGATAGGCTCGAATTGGTCTCCCAGAGGTCACCATTGGACTTCTCCCTGGTGCAAGAGGTACCCAGCTTCTCCCCAGACTCATTGGAATACCTGCTGCCCTTGACCTGATCACCTCAGGTAAATCCAATTGTCTATCATTATATCCACAAACAGTCCCCCGATTGAAGCTGAGGAGGATGAACAATCCACCGTGCATTCTAGTCCTGCTCATGTCCCTATCTCACCAGATGACCTTGGGCTTGTCCCTCTGGCCCTCAGTTTCTTGGTTTGCAAAATAAGGAGAATGGCACTTGCCCAGCATACCTCTTGGAAATGCTATGACCAAATAAAGTCTCTGTTTTATTTGATTTCATGGGGAAGGTTGCCTATAGAAGATGGCATCTGAACTGGTCTTTAAAGGATGGGAAAGGAGATGTGGAGGAGAGGATAAGATTTCTTGCATGAGGAAGGACTGTTGTGTGGGAAGATCTGCTTGACCTCACAAGGTCAACTAGCTTGGAGCAGTGGAAGGAAGTCTCAGAGTGACAGATTTGATTTGGATGTCAAGGGAAAAAATCCTAATAATTAGAGCTGTCTCAAAGTGGGAAGCAGGGATTTCCCTTTCCCTTGGAAATCTTCAAGCCAAGACTGGATGGCCACTTGTTGTCCATGTAATGGTAGGGACTATTTGGTTATCTAGAACTAGAAGGTTGCTCAGAAACTATGTAGTCCAATCCCTTCATTTTTTAAGTATGGCAACTGAGGCACTGAGTAGCAAATGATTTACCCAAAGTAACTACTGAGATTTGGATTTGGAGGGGCAGTGTGGTATAAATTTGGAGTAAGAGGATCTGGGTTCAAATCTTTGCTCTGTCACCATCACACTACTGGGATGACCCCAGGCAAGATGCTTCCTCTCTCTTATTTAGCCTTAGTTTCCTTATCTGTAAAATGAATGGTCTCAACCAGGAGACCTTCAAGGCCTTTTCTAGCTTTAAAGCTTTCATGATGACTTAGATTTTATGGCTCCAAAGCCAGATCTCTAATTCAGTGCCATCCTGTCAACCAAGTTGACTTCCAGCTCAGAAAATCTGGGATTCTGAGATGATCATGCTGACGGCCTTTTCATTCATTGTTGTAGGGAGACACATTCTGGCTCCTGAGGCACTCAAACTGGGGATACTGGACAAAATTGTGAACTCCGATCCAGTGGAGGAAGCCATCAAGTTGGCCAAAAAAGTTTCAGGTAAGGAAGGAGCTTTGAAGAATTATTGGCAGTGCTTTGAAAACATTTCAGAAGCAACTCAGCCCCGTTCTTAGGCAGGTAGGCAGTTTAAACCAAGTCTCGGGATTTAAGGGCAGGCTTGGGGTGAATAAATCAAGTCACTCCCCATTTTTTAAAGTGTTAAGATGCTAAGCCTGGATATCATAACTTGCTGAGAACCCTTTTCTATTGAAAAAATCCATGATAAATCTTGGATTAAGGGAGGGGAGGCCCTCACTCAACTGGAGTAATATTGCATAGAAACTGTTCAGATTGACTTAATGTCAACTAGCTAAGAAGTCAGGAGATTTTGAGCTTTGAGCTAGTGGGGAGGAGAGCTTTTCCCCACTAAACCATGAGAAGGAATTGATTGGGAGAAGGGAAAAGGGATCAGGACTTCAGTCTCTGTCTTAGGCTCTTCCCACATTGAATAGAATTGGACCTTGTGAGCTCTGAGATTTGGGGACTTTCCATCTTTCCATCATATCCTGGTAGCATCCTTGGAATTGCTGAGGACAATGGAAGCCAAAAGGCAAACTGGTCTAAGATTCAGGATTCTACAAGGAAGCCCTGCACAAAAGGCACATTGGGAATATCTTGAGGTGTCCAGAAAAAGCATCCAGGAAATCTATGTGATCCTTTTGCTACTATGCAGGCTCTCTTAAGTATGACCTTATTTTCCCTAGGACCGTCTGTATCCTAATAGGGTCCTGGGGGGATGTTTTATATCTCCCGTACAAAACATCTATACTAAAGTAAAATACCACTTTCTAAAAACTGATGAAGTTAGACTGACTAATAATAATAACTAACATTTTAATGTTAACAAAATTAAAATACCACTTTCTAAAAACTGATGAAGTTAGACTAATAATAATAGCTAACATTTACATCAAATATTTTAATGTTAACAAAGTTACAATACCACTTTCTAAAAACTGATGAAGTTAGGCTGACTAATAATATCTAATATTTATATCAAGTATTTTAATGTTAACAAAGTGCTCTATGTGTTTTTTCACTTGAGTCTTACAATAGCTCTTTGAATGTTATTATCTCTCCTTTCCAGATAAGAAAACTGAAACAGACAGGTTAAATGACTTCCCCAGGACCAGATAGTTAATTAAATATCTGAGGCAGAATTTGAACTCAGGTCTTCCTGACTCCAAGTCCAAAATTATGTTATGCCCTTTAGCCGATTAATTGATAGCTCATCGTCATGGTAAGAAGCACACCTATGGGGGCTCATGAGCCACAACTTTAGAAAGATACCTTCTGATCTTTCAGGGATATCCTAAGAGTTCCAAAGGGACAGAGTGGTCATGCTCTGGGCCCCCACCTCTTTAGTGGGAGCATAATTCAAAGCTGTAGGGGGAAATGCCATCTTTCGTCCCTGATCACACAAAAATGACAAGCTCTCTACCGGGGTTCTAACATGGTTTTGGTTCATAAGTTTTCCAGGTTCCATCTTCCAGAGATGGAAGAAAGCAATCCATCCACAAACTTTCATGGCTTAGTTTCTGGGCTCAGACACAAAAGGGAAGCAATCCCTGCCCTCAGGGAGCCTTCATTCTACTGTATTTATATACATGAGCTCCTTCAGAGTAGGAGTATATGCAATGATAAGAGCTAGTATTTATATAAAGCTTTAAGGTTTACGAAATGTCTTAGGAATATTGTGTCATTTGGCCGTCACAACCACCTGGGGAGGGCGGTGCTTGTGATCCCTGTTTTACTGATGAGGAAACAGACAAACAGGTTAGGTGACTTTCCCAGAGCCACACGACTAGTGAGGGTCCAAGGCAGAATTTGAATGTGGCTCTTTCCCAGTCCAAGTTTAGCATTTGTCTGGTATGTTGTCGAAGAGGGGATTCTGCCTCAGCAAAGGGGATTATGCCTCTGTAAGTCCCAGCTCAAAAGGGAAGAGGAAGAGGAAGATGAATCAGCCTCCTATTTCCAAAATTGTTTCTATTCCTAACATCTCACAATTTGGCCACCAGAGGGCGCCCAGATATTGAAGAATCCTTCCTTGGAAAATCTGGCGATTTTAGGATATCTCCAAGTAGTTTATTGCCGGTGTGGACATTTGAAGATGCTCTGGGGTTCAGAGGATGCTAGAACTGGAACTGGAAGGGACCCCAGAGACTTATCTAGACCAAACCCCTCGCTTTACAAATGAGGAAACAGATCCAGCGAAAATGACTAGCCCCAGTTTACTTAGATCAGTAAGTGGAAAAGCCAATATTTGAACCCAGGGTCTCTGACTCCAGAAGCTATAGGATCAGAGGAATATGTTGTTGTTGTTATTGTTCAGTTGTTTCAGTCGTGTCCGACTCTTCATGATCCCATTTGGGGTTTTTCTTAGCAGAGATACTGGAATGGATTGCCATTTCCTTCCCAATTCATTTTACAGATAGGGAAACTGAGGCAAGCAGACTAGTAATTCTCTGAGGCCAGTTGAACTCTGGAAGATAGCAGATTCCAGGTCTGCTCTCTGTGCACCATGATGCCTCTTACTGGCCTTTCGTTGGAATATAGCATCCTAAATTGAAAGCTAGAAAAGATTTAAATATATATATATATGTATATATATTGTTAAAGCTTTTTATTTGCAAAACATATGTATAGATAATTTTTCAACATTGACCCTTGCAAAGCTTTCTGTTACAAATTTTCCCTCTTACCCTCCACCCCCTCCCCTAGATGGCAGGAAGTCTAATACATGTTAATTATGTTAAAATAAAAAAATATATTTTAAAAGGGACTTTTGAATTAACAGCAATCTGATAAGCAGAACTTCCAGCTGATGCTTTCCCACTGAACCTCACAGTGTCACAGGGGGAATTCGAACTCAAGGCTTCCTGAAAATTCTTTTGAATTAAATCTTTTTTTCAGAGACTACCTTAACCTGAGCACAATTTTCCTTTAGAAATCCCACGAACAGACTCAAGTTCTTTTCTAGTTTCAAATGAAGATTGGGTGTGGATGGACCAGTAGGGGGATGTTCATTATCATGGAACTAAGGAACGGAAAATTTCTTGGAATTAATAAAACACTAGCTAGGGAGGACAGGCACGAAGTGAGAACGTGTCACAGCTGCTATTATTTAAAACTTACTAATTGTCCTAATGAGTATAATTAAAACCTCGACATTAATTACTTAGTGAAATGAGTCTTGTTTGTGCTTTTTAATTTCTCTTCTCCGGATATGCTTGCGCATCACAGGTGACCTCTGGAAGATTCTAAATTAAGTTCTGTTTTCTTTCAGGTCAGCCCATAAGCTCTCGAAGACTCATGATGAGACAGGTTCAGAACCTGCCAAACATGGACACCATTTTCCAGGAAACCCTGCTAAGGATGAGGAAACAGTACCCAGGGTGTATTTCTCGGGAAGCCTGTGTCCAAGCCGTCCGGGCCGCTGTCCAATACCCCTACCCAGAAGGGAAGGAGAAAGAGAAAGAGCTGTTCCTGTACCTTCTGAGTTCAGGACAAGCTAGAGCCCTGCAGTATGCTTTCTTTGCTGAGAGAACTGTGGGAAAATGGTCAACTCCCTCCGGAGCATCATGGAAGACCTCCTCCGGGAAGCCCATCTCCTCCGCAGCGGTAGTGGGTAAGAAATCCCTGTGGTCTGTGTGATTTTCCTCACCAGAGCATGAAAAAACCCTTGCTTAGGGCCTAGGGCAAGAAGCCTAATCTCTTCAGGGTCTGTTTCTTTGTTGGTTTTGAGCCCCCTTTCACAAACACAGACACAATCCCTCTATGACTTAGGAGACGGCTTTCGTGAGTTACCAACTTGGATAGTTTGGTGGATCTCTAATCATTCATGGAATCACAGAATTACTGAATCGGAGAGAGAGAAGGGAGCTCAGCTGACCTCTTGGGAGCTTCTCCCAATGGCTCCTGGGTCTGTCCTCTAGGATCCAACAGAACAGGTCTAGTTTGCCTTCTGTATGACAGCTTTTCAAATACTTGAAGACAACTTATGGCTCCCTCAGCCTTTTCCCCAGGCTTTTTCTTTAAGTGCTCCTCCTTTTGCATCACTTCCAGGCCTTTCCCCAACCTCATCACCTTCTTCTGGACGCTCATCAAGTTTATTATTGTCCAGAATTGTAGCACCCCAAACTAAACACCATGAAGACTCTACAGGTGACATGGGACAAAGGTGGAGTATAGAAGGATTGCCGTGTTCTTATTTCAAGAAGATATGGCTCTTACTGCTGCTCAGGATGACATCCACTGTTTTAGCTACCACATCACAGAGCTGACAGATATTAAAATTTTCCTTTGCTAAAATACCCAGATCTTTTTCAGAACAATTGTTTTCTACCCATGCTTCCCCAGCTTGTTTGAGACAGTCAGTTAATCAATATATACTTACTGAGTCCCTGCTATGTGCCAAGTACTGAAAACCACATAGGCCTGTGGGATAGGTACTCTGGGTGCCCATTTTAATGGGGATAAAGAAATTTGGCTAAGGTCATATAACTAGTAAGTATCAGAGGAGGGCTTTGAACTCAAATATTCCTCACCCAAAATTATCCACTCTCTGATTTCTTCTATTGATGGCTACAGATTTCAACCTTCCCATGCTCTCTCAGCCCAAGGGACTCTTCTCCGTGTCTTCCCCCCAAAGTGCTGGACCCCTCTTCTGGTTCTTTGGACATTGCATATATAGCTATCAGGGGAGCATGTGGGTGGACCATGAGTCATTGCTCACTCATTTTTTTATTTTATTAATACTTTTTATTTGCAAAACATATGTATGGGTAATTCCTAAACATTAACCCTTACAAAGCTTTCTGTTACAAATTTTCCCCCCTACTCCCCACCCCTCCCCTAGATGGCAGGATATCCACTACATGATAATTATGTTAGAATACTTAAGAAATCGAATATATGTATAGTTATTGCCACACATCATTTTTTGTGCAGGAGAAATTGTATCTATAAGAGAGAATAATCCGATAAAGGAAATACAATGCAAGCAAACCTCAATAGAGAACATGAAAATGTTATGTTGTGGTCCACATTTCACATCCCTCTCTCTGGGTGTATATGGCTCTCTTCACTGAACAATTGGAGGTGGTTTGAAACATTTCATTGTTGAAGAGAGTCATGTCCATTAGAACTGATCCTCATATAGTATTGTTGTTGTTGTGTATAATGATCTCCTGGTTCTGCTCATCTCACTCAGCATCAGTTCATGCAGGTCTCTCCAGGCTTCTCTGAAATCGTCCTGCTGGTCGTTTCTCACAGAGCAATAATATTCCATAACATTCATATACCATCATTTATTCAGCCACTCTCCAATTGATGGGCATCCTTTCAGTTTCCAGTTTCTAGCCACTACAAAAAGAGCTGCCACAAACATTCTGGCACATGTGGGGCCCTTTCCTTCTTTTATGATTTCTTTGGGATATAAGCCCAATAGAAACACTGCTGGATCAAAGGGTATGCACAGTTTGACAACTTTTTGAGCATAGCTCCAAATTGCTCTCCAGAATGGTTGGATCCGTTCACAGCTCCACCAACAATGCATCAGTGTCCCAGTCTTCCCACATCCACTCCAACATTCATCCTTGTTTTTTCCTGTCATTTTAGCCAATCTGACAGGTGTGTAATGGTACCTCAGAGTTGTCTTAATTTGCATTTCTCTGATCAATAGTAATTTGGAGCAACTTTTCATATGATTATAAATAGTTTTAATTTCATCATGGTCATTGCTCACTCTTGCCTTGCGGTGGGAGCATCTACTCCTCCAGATGGATGTTTCATCCTTTACTCACCTTCTCTTGAGTTATTCTTGGTAGGTAGCATGGGGCAGCCTGTTCATGCCTACCATGGGTCCCTTTGGATACAACTTTAATTCTTTGAAGACTGAGATATTTCATATTTGACCACCATGCAGCATCTTCAGGGAAAAAAAAACTAAGAAATGGTCCATCCTTTTGGAGAAAAGCTTAAAGGATTGCGAAACATAGAAGTTTCCCTGAAAGCAGTCCAGTGTGCTTTCCTATTCAACTTTAGCCCTAGTTCACTGTCCAATACTGATTGAGCCTGTCCAACTGAGTATTATTGTCTGCATATTAGACATGTTTCATCCACTTGGTTTTTCTTGTGTGGATAGCTAGGCTTAACTCTTGAGAATGATTTTGGATCTCATTTAGGAGACCAAACTTTTCTGGAGCTTAATGAGATAAGTATTCTATCCCCTGGAAACTGGAGCAGTGAAAGGACCTATGTGTCTCTAGGGACTCTCTTTTCTGTACATCCTTTTGTATTTTTACTACCAATTCCTAGCCCAATAACTGACATATAACAGTTATTTAAGAAATGCCCATTGAATGAAATCAACTACATGTATGAGGCTAGCCAAAAAAGGAGCTGCTTGACAAAAGCATTTTTGTTCTGTGCTCTTATTGTTGGAATTAATATTCTTATAACATAAGTTTAAAATATATATATTTCTGTATTTGTCATGTTGTACAAGGAAAATCATACCAAAACAGAAGAAAGAAAAAACAAGCAAGCAAGCAAACAAACAAGGTGACAATCCCATGTTTCAGTCTACATCCACATCCATTCTCTCTCTGGATGCAGATGGAATTTTCCCTCCCAAGTCTGTTAGAATTATCTTGAAACACTACATTATAATATAACTTCTTTTCTTTTCTTTCTTTTTTTTTTTGCTGAGGCAATTGGGATTAAGTGACTTGCCCAGGGTCACACAGCTAGGAAGTGTCAAGTGTCTGAGGGCAGATTTGAACTCAGGCCCTCCTGACTTCAGGGCTGGTGCTCTATCCACTGTGCCACCTAGCTGCCCTATAATATAACTTCTTGAAAGTAAGGAGGGCAAACAGGAATAAAAGGGAAACAAGGCAATGGTAGATTTGGGGGGTCCCCAAAAGCATACCCTAGGGATCCATACATACATCCAACATTTTCCTCAGTGGCTTAGATAAAACCACAGAAAGCATCCTAGTCACATTTCAAGGTGACATAAAGCTGGGAGGTATAGCCATCACAACGAATGACAGGGTCAGGGTTCAAAAAGATCTTGACAGGGAAGAGCACTGAGTTGAATTTAATAAGATTAAACTTAAGAGAAATAAATGTAAAATCTTAAAGTGAAGGCTCCAAAAATTAACTTCACATATACAAGACTGGGGAGACACACAGTGAGATAATAGTTTGTCTGAAAAAGATCTGGGGATTTTATTGGACCACAAGCTCAAAATGAGTATGGCAGCAAAGACCTCCCATCCTTCTTCTGGTGCCATGCCTACTTAATAGTGTCTGAAGGAAGGTGGCCAGAATAACTTTGCCCTCATGCTCTAGCTGCCTTCTCCCTCCAGCCCCCTGGCTTTGGTGAATTCTTCCCATTTTGGGAAAGGTCCAGACAAGCCATCCTTTGGTGTCATGCCATTAGGTGGGTGCCTCTCTTTGGCCCCTTTTTTTGTGCGATCTTTCTGTATTAACTGTAATTTAAGTGCATTCTACTTGAAAATAGGGAGCATCTTTCTTTATGCTCATATTTGTATCCCAAGTATTTGCCTGACACATGGCAAGCAAAAAGTGCTAAGTTTGGCGAAAGGGAAGACAGATGTAGTTCCTGATTTTGTTATTAACTACCTGTTAAGTCATTGACCCTTTCTGGACCTCAGTTTCCTTTTCTGTAAAATGGCTGGACTTGATGGACTTTAAGGTCTCCTCCATTTCTGGGACCTACATAAATTTTCTCACATGTAAAGTGAGGAAATCAAGCCAGATCGCCTCTGGAGGGCACATCCTGACACTGAGGGAGGCCACCAAGGCCAAAATAATGCATTCTGACCCAACTCCCACTGGCCTGGAAGCCATAAATCACTCCCAACCCAGGGTCTGGAGCCAGCTTTGGTCTCCTAGATACTGCACAGCCCTGAAGCACCTTTATCCAAATCCAGCCATGCTTTTGTACCAGAGTGGGGAGGACTCATCATGGGTTTGGGCAGCCGAGGCTACAAGAGAACTAGAAAGAAATCCCTTCCTTGTGGGAATGAGCAGCAGGGCCCAGCTGAGCCTGGCCCCAGATTGAATGAATGAATGAAAAAGTGCATTAATTAAGTACCTAGTACATTCTGGGGGCTTTATTAAGGGCTTGAGATTCCAATATGAAAATGAAACAGTCCCTGACACCCAGAAATTTCCACGGGGGAGATAGAGGGACAGAAAAGAGAATTAGTCTGGAAAGTCACAGAGATGGTGAGTGGAACAAGATGGAGTCTCCACCCTGTTTGGTCAAGCCAAAATCGCCACATAATTACTATGGTGTCAGAGGCAGGATTCAAACAAGCTTGGGGTTTCTGGATGCTCTTTATCCACTGCATGTAGTTGCCTGTATTGTTATATATATATATATATATATATAATTGTTATTTATTTATTTTTATTGTTGTTTATTGTTATATATATATATATGTATATATATATGTATATGTATATATATATATACACGTCTGATTTCAGCAGCATAGAGAATGAAGAAAAGGCTAATGTTTGAAGAAAGAACCCCCAGTTTATCTCTTTCTCTTTACATAATAGAACATTTGTGTGTGTGTGTGTGTGTGTGTGTGTGTGTGTGTGTGTGTGTGTGCATCCAATTGTCAGGGCTGATTTCAGCCTCTTCCCTGCTGAGAGGCTTTGTGGTTTCTCACGTGGTCCAATCTCTTATTTTGTCTCCAGGTTTGGGAACAATGGGAAGGGGGATCGTCATCTCTCTGATCAGGGCCGGCATCCCTGTTATTGCCATGGAACAGGATGAGAAGCAGCTGGACGGGGCCAAAAGGATTATTCTCTCCATCTTAGAACAGGAAGCCTCTAAACGGAAGAAACGTGGCCAAGAGTGGAAGCAGCCAAAGCTCCAATTTACCACCTCCCTGGATGAGGTAGCGGGTGTGGATTTGGTGATCGAAGCCGTATTTGAGGACTTTGCACTGAAGAAACAGGTCTTCAGCAAACTGTCGGCCCGATGCAAGCCTTCCGCCTTTCTGTGCACCAATACCTCAGCCCTGGATATTGATGAGATTGCGCTGGCCACAGGCCGTCCTCACCAGGTCATCGGCACCCATTTCTTTGCCCCAGCTCACGTGATGAATTTGTTGGAGGTCATCCCTAGCCGTTATTCGTCCCCTACTACCATTGCCACTGTCATGAGCTTGGCAAAAACCATTCAGAAGGTTGGGGTTGTCGTTGGAAATTGCTTTGGATTTGTTGGCAATCGGATGCTGTCGGCGTTCACCGAACAGAATCATTTCTTATTAGAAGATGGGAGCCAGCCAGAGGAAATTGACCAAGTTCTGGAAGAGTTTGGCTTCAAAATGGGTCCTTTCCGAGTGTCAGACCTGTCAGGGTTGGATGTGGGGTGGAAATCACGGAAGGGTCGGGGTCTTACGGGCCCTGCGTTAGCCCCAGGAACACCTCCGCGCCAACGTGGCGGCCGGCGGTACTGCCCCATTCCTGATATTCTCTGCGAACACGGAAGACTGGGCCAGAAGACGGGCAAAGGCTGGTATCGGTACGACAAACCAATGGGCAGGAGACCCCAGCCCGACCCCTGGCTTTCCGGATTCTTGTCTGACTACAGGCAGAAGCACGAGATCGAGCCGCGGGCCGTAACGCCAGACGAAATCCTGGAGCGCTCGGTGTACTCCCTCATCAACGAAGGCTTTCGTATCCTAGAAGAAGGCATGGCCGCCGGCCCCGAACACATCGATGTGATTTATAATAATGGATACGGATGGCCGAAGCACAGGGGGGGACCCATGTTCTATGCTTCCGTGGTGGGACTTCCCACAGTGGCTGAGAAATTACAGACATATTACCGGAAGAATCTGGACATCCCCAAGCTGGAGCCCTGCAATCTTCTGAAAAAATTGGCCTCCCAAGGGAACCCTCCCCTTCAGGAATGGCAGAGCTTGGGGGGACTTGGGACCAGCAAGCTCTGACTTGGTCAGCTAGGCTCTCCACACGCTAATCTCAGGCAAACGTTTTGGAAATAAATCAAAACTCAATTTAAAGGCTTTTAAAAAGCTTGCAAAGCAAAATCTATGGGGAAAATCATAGGCATGGTGACCCCTTCTGCAGGGTGATTTTAATGGTTCATATCACAAAATAACTTCTGGGTCAGATCTTCTGGAAGCACAAAACTGCTTCTGAATCCTTCTCTTTTTACTTGATTCTGTGAAAACAGTTTGACCTTGATGGTACTTGAATAAATGTAGAGAACTGTCTGCCTCTCTTGCCAATGCCAGCTGCCACTTACGGCGGGCAAACTCAGGAGCCCCGACTGTGGTAACCCCTTTCAGATCAAGGTTAGCCTCCACAGCTATCATCGTAAGCAGCATACCCTGCTCTCTGTCAGCTTACCTGCGGTGTTGCTGTCACAGCTTCTGAAGGTAGAAAGTCCTCCCTATCAAGATCCCTGCCCCTCAAAGAATTGGAAATTGAGGGGATTCCCAACAATGAGTGAATGGGCGAGCAAGTTGTAGTAGAGACCTGTGATGGAATACTCTAAGAAATGACAAGCAGGATGCTTTCAGAAACACCTGGAACCGGTGCAAAGTGAAATGAGGAGAACCAGAGGAACATTGCACAGAGGAACAGCAATACTGGAAGGATGATCAGCTGCGAAAACTTAGCTGTTCTCAGCAATGCGATGATGCAAAACGATCTTGTGATGAAAAATGCTATTCAACTTCAGGGAAAGAACTGAGGGAATCTGAATGATAGATCAAAGCATACATTTTTATGTTCTTTGTTTTTTATTTGGGTCTACATTTTCTTCTTTTTTTTTTAATTAAGGCAATTGGGGTTAAGTGACTTGCCCACGGTCACACAGCCAGGAAGTGTTAAGTGTCTGAGGTCAAATTTGAACTCAGGTCATCCTGACTTCAGGGCTGGTACTCTATCCACTGCACCAACTAGCTGCCCCTGGGTCTACATTTTCTTTTGGCTAGTATGGAAATGTTTTGCATGACTGCACATATATAATCTACATCCAATTGGTTGTCGTCTTAAGGAGGAAAGAAGGTGAGGGACAAAGAGAATCTGGAACTCAAAATTAAAACAAATATTAAAAATTTTAGATGTAATTGAGAAAAAAAATACAATAAAAATCAAAGGTTAAAAAAAGTGAAGACTCTTTGGGAGGGGACAGGAAGAAGGCCGCCAGGAGAAATTCTGGTGATACAACAAAAGACATTAATAGGAACCTATGCAAAACAAAACAATAAAAAGGAAATAGGAAACAGATATTCATCACATTCTGCATCAAGCCTATGTTGAAACACATTGTTCCTAAGTTAAAAATAATTCTTGCCACTATCAAATGGTGCAACATCAGAAATGGAGAAAATTTTACCTATGGAAATATTAAGGAAGAAGCCTTCTATGCTTCTGTCCCATGAAGATTAGGGGACTTTTCACTTTGATTTGCAGCTATTACCTTCCCTATATTAGAATGGAAGCTCCTTGAGAGCAGGATCTGTCTTTCTTTTTTTGGTAATCTCTATGCTTTGCATACAGTAAGTGTTTAATAAATGCTTGTTCATCCATTCTTTCATTGAGTCACTCATTTAAGGGCACTCCTCTCCTCCCAGGCTTGCACCTTCATTATCCTTCCTGACTTTCATTATCCTTCCTGAGTCCTTACTCTCATTCAGCCACACATGCAGCCAGTGGCCAAGTCTGCCATTTTCATCTCCCCAACAACTCTCAAACACAGTCTCCTTTTCAGTCACCCAGCCAGCTCCTTCCTTCAGGCCCTCATTGCCTCTCTTCTGGACAACTGTAATAACCTCATAATTAGTCTCCCTGCTGCAAGTCTCTTCCCTTTCCAATCCATCTTCCACACAGCTAGCAAAGGGAATTTCCTAAAGAGTGAGTCTGATCATGTCACTCTCAGAAAACTCCCATCCATGGGAGTTTCAGATCAAGGGTGCTGCTTCCAATTTGGTAGGGGGGGAAAACAAGCAAACACTCTGTCTGGCATCTAAAGCTCCTCACAAGCTGATCCCTTCCTGCCTTCTCAATTTTCTCACTCAAACCATGGATGGTCCAGCCACATTGGCCCCTTGCCTATGAAGTGACCTTCCACCTCCATGCTTCTGTATCACCTGTCTGATCTCCCTTCTCACCTCCAACTCTTGGAATCCCTGGTTCTCTTCCAAACTGGGTTCAAATTCTGACTCTTTCCCTTATTTATGTTACCTTAGGCACTAGGCTTCACCTCCCTGTGCCTCAGTTACCTCTTCTGTAAAATGAGGGGATTGAATTAGATGGCCTTCAGTTTCTAGATCTATATTCCCAAGATTTTTATTGGAGAGGTGAGGGGCTCTGCGTACAGAATACTGCACCTAATGTCCAATGTAGTCAATATGTTGGTTAGTTTTTTTTCCATAATGGAATATAAACACCAGAGCAGAGGTTGTCATTGAATATGCGCTATTACCTGGTTCCTTCCATGTGCTGGTTCATTGTGTGCTCCATGAGATATGGTACTACTTTAAAAAAAATCTTCATTAGGAAGGAAGGTTCAGTGGCTAGAACATGGGAAGAGGGGCAGATCTAGACATTAATATCATATAAAAACAAAAGATATCAATGAAACTAAAAGGATTCTTTTCCAAGGGAGAGAGCCCTCAATCATCTCTTGGTACCAGGGTCTGTAACCATTTCTCTTCTGATTAGCTTGAAAATAGAGAACAAATCATCCACCTTCCAGGAAACTGTTTCAAAGGTACCGACCAGAGACTGTTCCTTGTAAGTATTCAACCATATCTTCCTTCACCATAGAAAAATTTAGGATGACAACAGGAGCAAAAAAGATCTCTTTAGATTGACGTGCCCAGTGGGACCAGACCTTTGAAGGAACCCACTTCTAGCCTGTTCTTAATGTTCAGACCAGCACACAACATAGGTCAGTACTTAGGCATGTGGACAGGCCTTTCAAGTCTTGCCTGCAGACATTCAGGCATCTTTATGCAATATTTATTGGCCAGCTTTCTTCTGCCTGAAAATAGCCTGTCAGGGTGAGAACAGGGAATCAGGTTATGCTGGAATAAACAGACAGGGCAGCAACATTACCACGATTATGCATGGGTTTTCCCAGGAGAGGAGAGAAGGAAAGGTTGGCATTGTGGTCCATTAAGATGGAGAGCATTAGAAGCAGGGCAAGAGGCAAAGTATGGGGTCACTTGACTCCCTCCCCCAGTCACCAAACTGGTGATGTAAATGGACTTGACTCTTAGAAGATATATTCTTGACTTTTACAAGATGAGATGATCTAAAGATAGAGTCTTCTGCTCCGTAACAGCCAGATGCACTGGTGAAGCTGAGTTAGGTTGAGGGCAACCAGGAAAGGGAGATTTTATTAGCTGGACCTTGAAGAGGAAATATGAATCAGTCTGGAAGAGCAGAAATCATGGCTGTTTTAGAGTCACATTTTATGGATCCAACCTCCCTGACCTCTGGTTCTTCATCTGAATGGTGGGCTTTTAGCAGATATCCCCACCCCCACCTTCATCCCCATAGCCTCAGTGAATATTAGTTGACTATTTGATTATAAACTACCCACTCAGGTCATTTATTTTTCCCATCTCTAACTTTGGGCTGGTTAGAAGGGCTGATAAGTGGAGGTGGTGGTGGAATGGAATTGTTGAATACTAGGTCCCTTTCTGGGTCTGACTTCTAGTTGACAACCACACCAAACTCCAATCTCCCTGTTGCTTGATTTCCCCCACCCCTTATTAAACCTCATCCTGAGTTCTAAGACAATCAGGAGGTATGTCCTGATATTTCATCCTAAGTATATGGAAATGCACAATATCTCTAATTAATCAATTAGCCTAAGTCCCCACCACCAGTTTATTAAATAAATCAGACAAACCTCTTTACCCATAAGCTTTAGTTCATCTTTCCCCCTCTTTTCCTCTCTTCCCATTTCCTTCCCTTGTTTCTGTCTGTCTCTTGCTCTCGATCTCTCTCTCTGTTTCTATATATATGCACACATATAATATGTAATATATGTGAATGTGCATCTTTATCTTATATATAATATGGTTTATATACACACCCATGTGTAATTCTCTAGTTTTATTCAGTCATTTTTTTTAGTCACATCTACTCTTCATGGCCCCATTTGGGATTTTCTTGGCAAAGATACTGGTTTAATTTGCCCTTTTCTTTTCCAGCTCATTTTGCAGATAAGGAAACCCAGGGTGAAGTGATCAGCTAGTATTGGAGACCAGATTTGAACTCAGGAAGTTAAGGGTTGTGCTCTGCACAATATGGCGCCACCTAGCTGCCTTTTCCCTAGTCTCATAGGCTTAAACAAATGCTTAAACAATGTTATAGGCTACACAATTATTAACAGTGAAATTAACAATACAGAGTCACATTTAAATATTTTAAACTGTGTGTAGCCCTGATTTGCAGACATAAGACCTCCCCAAATTCAGAGGGAAAGTCTCTGGGTGTGGGTGACCAGGGTTAGGGAGAATTCTGAAAAGAAAGAGGAGGAAGAAAGGAAAGTTCCCCACCCTGAAGGGTGCATCTGCAGCTTTTTAATCCTTCCAGCATCTAGAAACAGGGTTGTAGAGACCCTGCCATGGGAGGTATATTGACCAAGAATATGAATCTAATTTGGGGAGGGGACCCCTTCAGACACATTCATTCCTCACCAATGATTTCTGGAGAGGGGAAGGTCAGAAAGTCATTGATTATTGTATTTTCACCTCTGATAACTTCTTTTCCCCATTCAATGTTCTATTTACTTCCCATTTTATTATGACTTGTTCTCCCTGGTATTAATTAAGTAGACTAGCCTCAGTTATTTGATTATTTGGACAGCTCTGGGGCTGTGGGAAGGTAAGGTAGGACAGGGATAAATTCTATAGGTCCTCCATAGATTAAGTATGGAAGTCAGACCCAGACAGGGACCTGACATTCAACAATTCCACCCCACCACCTCCTACGCCTACCAACCCTTCTAACCAGCCCAAAGTTAGAGATGGGAAAAATACATGCCCAGAATGGGTAGTTTATAATCAAATCTGAATTCTCCCCTAAAATAATCTATTTACATATTACATCTCAATGAGCTCAGAAGCTAAGGACAGAAAAAGAAGTGGGAGAAGGAGCTAGAGGAGAGAATTTGGACTTCATGGGCTTTCTTGTATTGTATTTATTTTATTGTATTGTGCAAATGAGAAAGATTCCAACTATCAGCTGCAACTACTGATTCCTTCAATTCTGGAAACACAGTTTCATCATTTAGTTCTCAGGATGACAGGCAAAGTCTCTCAAGAATTCTTTTCAAGGATTCTTCTCTATAAGAGGTAAACTCAGTCACTTAAGAGGAAAATGCTCCTTATTTTTATGCACTTAAACATCTCTCTCAAGACTGGATAGCTAGTAGTTTGGAAACAAGAGCAGTGAAGAACCAAAAAATATCAATAAAATTTTTTAAAAGTAGGCTAAAATAATTTGTTTCTTCTCTTTTATACGGCACAGAACTCTGGGTAGCAAATGAACAATAAATTCATGATGTTGAATTTGAGTAAAAATACCCAAACAGAATCCAAGTTTCTTCTTTTTTAGAAAAGTTTTGACCCTACCTGATGCATTCAATAACTCCCCTATGTGTAGAAGGGAAGTGACCCTTCATGAGGGTAATCAGCTATTTTAGGGTCCAAATATCTCACAATAAAATATCAACTATGGTGATGGTCCATATTTTTTTTGTTTCTTGAAGCATAGGTAACCCTGTCTCCTGTTCCACCAAAATTACCATGAAGGTCTGCTCAGAATCAAGAGTTGTAAAAAAAAAAAGCCTAAGTTTACTTGGTGGATAGCTTCTGTGGAAAAATAGGAACAGAAATCACACTGGACAAGAAGGTCTAGGGGGATTGTAATCTACATCAATGATGTCAAACTCAAATCTTTGGAGTCAGTAGATGACTTATTCATTGGGATGAGGCTTGCCTGACTTTTGCAGAGTAAAAGCTAAAGATGTTGACCATCATATCGACCAATGGGTTTTATATCCCATGGTCCTATAGGAGGGAATCTCATGTGAATACAGAGCCAAGAAAAAGGTTTACCTGAGTCATGTAATACAAATGAAATGAGAAGATATTACTAAAAACTCTAGAAAAAAATCTTTTTTTATTAATATCTTTTTCAAAAGTTACCTTCATGTCCAAATATTTATTCCCTTTCCCCTGCCAATATATCTTCCATTGTGACGTAGAATAAAAAAGAAAAAGAGAATAGGACAGAAAACTACCAATACAGTAATGGCACCTGAGAGTGTATTCTGTGTTCCACATCCAAACTCTCCCCCCACCCCCGCCCCTTACACCTTCACCTGCCAGGAAGGGATAGAACTAAGACATGGAATTTCACTGAGATAGAGAATTCCCAGGGAATTAAATCTCAACCAGAGAAAGCTGACATATTTTGGGTAACTTAAGAGAAGTGTTATCGATCAGTATTAATATTTATGTAAGAATATACTATATAATTAAAGAGTAATCAGAGAATTACCTAGAATGCTGAAAGATTAAGTGTCATGGCCAACTCACAGAGCCAACAAGTATAAGAAGTGACACTTGAACCCAGTGTTTCTGGTTTTGAGAAACTTTCTTCTCTTCCTCTGAATTTCAGTGTTTCTACAAAGAAGGGAAGGAGATACAATTTCTTAACTCTTCTTTTAGGCCAGACTTGATCATCATCATTATGAAAGAGTATGCCGTTTTGTTTAAAAACAAAACAAAAGAGAACTCTCCAATTTAAAATTATAGGTAGGATTTGGACCAAGATTTAGTCAAGTCAATCTTTTAACTCTTAAGTGAGGATTCTGAGAATAGGGAGGCCCTCAAGGATGGTCCATAGTATAGACTCAAGAACAAAGACAAGGAGGAATAGGGCCTTGGTCCATTCCATTTCAACCTAGACCAAATATTTGACCCTTCATAATCAATCTAAATTAATGCCAAATTTGGTGTAGCCCCAGAATCAGCATAGCCCTGTAGTTCCGAAATCCTGGTTCAAGCAATCCATTGATTCCAATCTCCTGGGCCGTTTAGATCACAGATGTGCATCATCACATCGGACCTCTACACTTTCCCTGGCTGTCTGCAGGGACACCTAGCTAGTAAGTGTCTGAAGACAGATTTAAACCCAGGTCTTTCTGACTCCAGATCTGGTGCTCTAACCACTGTGAACCCTTAGCTACCTACTGGGCACATAGTAAGTGCTTAATAAATGCTTGTGACGAACTCGTGCTTAGTACGTGTTAGGTGCTTCCTATATGCTGGGTAGATGATATTGGATTGGAATAATTAGATTCTTTGTGATTATCATCATCACTGCAGCCAGTAATAACTATAATTATTTAAACCAAATGTGTGCTCCTCATGTTTACATGAATAAGCATTATGATATGAACAAACCGGTAATTCTTATCTGCACATATTTCATAGTTCATGAAAAATCAGCTCCATTCATGCTTATTAAAATGAACAAGTATTTAATAAGTATAATTAGGCAATTGATAGACAGCAGAGTCCAACATATGCCAGAAAAGGTGATTGAGAGAATATATTTGTTTATTTGTTTGTTTTCTCCAGTTTTATTAGGAATAACACGCCAGGAGGGAGATAGAGGGCAGAGGAGCGACAGAGATTGTGGATTGGTGAAAAGAGGTCAAGCTTGGGAGTCAGGTTAAATTGAATTCAATAATAATAACTAACATTTATACAGCACTTACGGTGTGCTTCATACTTTCCCCCCTCCTCTCTGAATCCCTTGCAATGAAGAGAAAAAAGAGGAAAAAAATCAGTTCTCATCAACAGAGATCTAAGCAACATATAAAAAAGGCTGATACCTAGAGTTCCATACCTAGAGTCCCCTACCTCTGCAAGGAAAGGAGAGAAGTGCATTTCTTAGACAACACGCTAAGACAATTTGCCAATTTGCTTCATTGGAGGGGATTTTCACCCTGAGAGTTCAAGTTTCTATACTGATGAAATCACAAATCCAACCAAAATTACTATTATTATACATCCAAGGTATATTTGGAACTTTTCCCTTTTTTAGTCTGTTGGGATGACAGTTATGTTCAGTGAATCTCTGATCTTCTTGGGATGGCTCATTCTTCTGAAGGTGCAGATCATAATTCACTTACGTTCTTTCATTCTCTGTAATTCTTGCCCATGACTTCCCATAAATCTTTGGAAAATAGTCCATCCAAAATGCTGAAGAGCCTGTGGTAAGGCTCTTGATATTGCATGGATACCAACATAGAATGGGAGCTGGTCATCTTTGGTTGTTGCCTTCACTACTTTTCCCATCATTGTTCCCTTTAATGAGATGATACACAGCCTCTCTGGAGATGCAGGCCACTGCTGATGTGGGATGACCTACTCACACCTTGATGCATCCCTCCCATGACTCTTCAGAGACTGTGGTATTTCATGACTCACAACCATGGGGCACCACTGGAAGAATTGTGACCCTATTTGTTTAGCAAAGATGCTGGGCATTTTTATACATCACCAACAAAATGCAACAGCAAGAGATACAAAGAGAAATTCCATTCAAAATAACTATCGATAGTATAAAATATTTGGGAATATATCTGCCAAGGGTAAGTCAGGATCTATATGAGCAAAACTACAAAACACTCTCCACACAAATAAAATCAGATCTAAACAATTGGAAAAACATCAAGTGCTCTTGGATAGGTCGAGCGAATATAATAAAGATCGCAATACTACCTAAACTAATCTATCTATTTAGTGCTATACCAATCAAACTCCCAAGAGATTATTTAACTGAACTAGAAAAAATAACAACAAAATTCATCTGGAAAAACAAGAGGTCAAGAATTTCAAGGGAATTAATGAAAAAAATGCAAATGAGGGTGGCCTAGCTGCACCAGATCTAAAACTATATTATAAAGCAGTGGTTACCAAAACCATTTGGTACTGGATAAGAAATAGAGTAGTGGATCAGTGGAATAGGTTAGGTTCACAGGACAAAATACTCAATGACAATTGTAATCTAGTGTTTGATAAACCCAAAGACCCCAGTTTTTGGGATAAAAACTCACTATTTGACAAAAACTGCTGGGATAATTGGAAACTAGTATGGAAGAAATTAGGCATTGACCCACACCTAACACCATATACCAAGATAAGGTCAAAATGGATTCATGATCTAGGCATAAAGAATGATATTATAAACAAATTAGAACAATGTAGGATGGTTTACCTCTCAGACCTGTGGAGGGGGAAGGAATTTGTGACCAAAGAAGAACTAGAGGTCATCATTAATCACAAAATAGATAAGTTTGACTATATCAAGTTAAAAAGTTTTTGTACAAACAAAATGAATGCAGACAAGATTAGAAGGGTAGCAG
>JAJPUD010004675.1:9743-74405 GCA_023553655.1 Myrmecobius fasciatus
TATTACTATTACTACTTTTACTGTTACTACTGGTGCTGCTATTACTATTGTTGTTAGTACTATTGCTGCTATTACTATTATTACTGCTGCTGCTGCTATTGCTTCTATTACTACTACTACTAATTGCTTACCAGCTAGCATTTATGTAGTACTTTAAGGTTGCAAACCACTTTATAATTGTTATCTCATTTTCTTTCTTTATCCCAATCCCTATATCAACCTCAGGAGGTAGATGCTGTTATGCCCATTTTACAGTTGAGGCAAGTAACTGAAGGTGCATGGACTTGCCTTGAATCACAGAGCCCAGGTACTGTCTGAGGCTGGTAAGAAGCCAGGTCTTCCTGATTTCAGGCTCAGCACAGTATCTGTTTCAGAGGAGTTGTGTGATAAAGGTGGGTGCAGGGTTTTGGCCCCCAGGTCTAGACTAGCAGCCATTTGCTTCTCTCCCTGGCTTTAGGCCCCTTTCTGTCTCAGGTAGGCAATGGTAAGAGTTGAAGGCAGCAGGGGAGACAGGCAGACTTTTGAGACACGCTGCCTCTCACACAAGCCTTCCTGTCTAGCTCTGCTTTCCTTCCAAAGGTCCCCTTTACAACCCCACTTGCTCTGACTACCCCAACCCCTTGGCAAGCTCACCTTCTACCAACAGGAGACAAACTGGCTATTTTCCCGGTGGCAGAAATCTAAGATATCTTCATTGCATCCTGACCCAAAGTCAATGACTTTGTTGGCCACTACAGCAGGAACTTCTATTGCAACCCAAAAGACAGTAAATCACATAGTTTTGCAGTCAGCCTTGCGAATGACTTCTGGTATGTCTGTTCACTTGTCAGGTTTGGGGCAAATGCCAAAGTTGTGCATTTCCTGGGACGAATTAAACCGTGGAACTATACCTACGACCCCAAAACGAAAAGCGTCAGGAGCGACTCTCATGATCCTACTGTGATCGACCCACAATTCCTCACCATGTGGTGGGATATCTTCACCACCAACATTCTGCCTTTACTCCAGCACTTTGGAGTTGTTAAAGACACCTTCACAGCCCTTCACGCGGTAGGGTTTCTTTTCTCTTTCTTGAGTAACATAATTCAGCTTCTGACTGGTTTGAAGGTGGGAGGAGATAGGGGGTGAAAAAGAAAAGCAGCTAATCTAATTAAAGCCATCAACTTAGCACCTAAGAATTAAATCCAAAAAGGGAATGATAAAATTTACAGTAAGGAGATTCATAGTTGGCCTGCCTGTATCATGTGGCATTTGTGTTCAGAGACCTGTCATAACAAGGAAGATAGAACAAGTAGATCTAAGATTAAGAAGGCAGAAGCAAAGCAACACTCTGGGAAATGGCTTGCTCTGTCTATGGCAGGAGATAGAGAATGTCTTATCCAAGAAGAGCACACCCCACCAAATCCATCTGGGCACAGACAAGAGCATTGCCGCAGGCTTCTGAAGCAACTGGGACCAGCTGGGGTTCGTCTGGGAAATTGTAACAGAGGGAGAGCATCTTCAACAGAGGAAGGAAAATCAAGGCCATCCTGGGTGGGGGCTCATTAAAGCCTTGAATAGAAGTGGGCTGGGGAAGAAGAGATAGTTGGAACAGAAAATACAAACCAGGGTCAAAAAATAAACAGTAATAATAACCAATAATTACTTTATATGGACTAATGCTTTATTAAGAGACCGCAAGTGAATTGTGCTTTTTAAATGACCCAAGTTATTGGTTAAAAGGATGAGTGCTCTAACTCTTCGCATGTTTTAGAAATCACAAATAACAAAGGCAATCTTTGGTTAAAAATTTTCCATTTACATAAGAGGCTAAGATATTTGCAGTGAAGTTGCTATACGAAAATATGGCAAATATCCCTTTAGTATTTTGGTAGCCACAATATTGTCCAGCCCTTAGGCAAAAGCTATCAAAAGAAATCTGCAAAGAGAAATGACTGGATAGAATTATTAACAAAAACCCATACTCAGCTCATTATTTGACACAATGTTAAATCCCCTTTAAGATCCCCTCCATTAGGAAATTCAGGATAAAGACAAAATAGAATGTGTGATAGTGAGAAGTATAAGAACAGGGGTGATGGAAATTTGTCTATTAGCCAGAGATTTACAGGCTATCTACTATTGGCTATTTCTGTTCCCCACCTAGAGTTAGAAAAGTCTCAGGTGAAACTTTTAGCTGCAACTAAATTCTGAAATCTGTTAAATGGAAAGAGTAGACTAGATAACCTCTAAATTTCCTTCCAGTCTTGACCTTCATTCAGTGATTCTGCACTTCTAGAAATAAGATTCCCATGCCAGAAAAAAATCAGCATGGGTCCAACTTTTTTTTCCCCCCCCTTAATGTCAGAGTTTAAAGAATAAAGGGCAGCTCTATGGTCTTGCAAGGGAAAGTTGTTAGAAGGGGCTTTGAGTGGGTTGGTGATTACTGGTGAAATGGCTCTCTCATGCTAGGCTATTATTGGAGGAAAGAATCATAACTGTATGTTGCTCAGCTACTCCCCTTTTAACTCTATTTATATAATATATATCTCTCTCATCATCCCCAAATCTCATCTCTGTAATGGGAGGATTGGACCAGATGATCTCTGAAGTCTCCTTATTTGTAATCCTGTGATTTGGAAGAGCCTTACTGAAACCTGCTGGAGATACTGCATTTCATAAACAGATTTGCTCTATAATTTAAAGATGGGGAACTAGGGCTCTTAAAAATCAAGCTGATTGAACTGACAAAATTTGAGGGCCTTCCCTTTTCCGTAAGTTTAGTAAATTTTGGCTCCCAAATTCACATAGCTTTTTTTGTGGGGAACAGCCTTGTTGTCAGTCTGGTATTATAGCTGTATGTCTTCAAGGTTCTATAAGCTCACCACCTTTCCAACCCCCTGCCGATAGAGAGCTTAGAATGAGACATGCTTTCCCTTATCCATCTTACCCTCTCTGATGAACTATTTGCAGCTTTCGGGTTTGGCCTATACTCTGGCTTTCTCTTGTGGCTTCTGTAGAAAGGTATGCAGACCTTAAACCTAACCCTAATACCTGTGCCTTTCTGATGTTTTCACCGAGAACAGTGTTCATTTTGCTAGGAAAATCATATGACCTTTTTAATGTTTCTGATTTATTTTTATTTTTTTGTTTTGTGTTTCTTTGCATGACAGTTCACCCCAGCTTCTCTTCCTTTCCATTTACTGCATTCTTTAAAGACTTTTTTTTTTTTAATAGTAATATCCAGTTCTTGCTGAAGTCTTAAATATATTTCTTCTTGTAGGCGGAACTCACAGATGCAATGTCACATATGTCTGTCGGGGACCTCAGCCCTCCCCCCCAACCATTTGTATCCTCAGAAGAACGTAAGGAGCGGTGGGAGCAAGGCCAGGCTGATTACATGGGAGCAGATTCCTTTGACAACATCAAGAGGAAATTGGACACTTACCTTCAGTAGAAAATACCTCCATGTTCTCTGTGCAAACATCGGCTACACAGGACTGGTTCCGGATAATTTAGCATCTAGAAGAGTGTTTTGAGTATGGTTATTATGGTTGCTAGCGGCTTTGACAGAAGCTCCATGTTTGAAGGTTTATAGTACTAAATGTGAAAACTGGACAAAAGTCAAGAAGTAAAAAGCTCATTTTCTGGTCAATTAATTGCCAAGGGACTCCACCCAATCATTCAGAGAAAATTTAAGAAATTTTCTATTTAATGCCAATTACCAATAAATCTGATGAGAGGGAATGAAGCCATTATATCTGCCTCAGCTCCTGAAACTTGAAGAGCTGAGCTCCAATCAGTTCCTCTCTTATTTGCCTTGCTCTCTTTCCTATAGTGCATATTTATTTCAAGATTGATCAGACTTCCCTCATAGTCCCAATTCTTCTTTTACAGAATAGCTATGTTAACGTCAAATTGAGTCACAGATTTATTAACTGCTTCCACAAATGGTGACACCCTTTTTATCTAAGAAACTGAGGTTTTGTTTTTTTCTTTTTTCCCTTTTCCTTTCTTTCTTTTTTTTTTTTTTTACCAGTTTTCTTTGTACAGTAAGGTAGCATGCTGGAAGGTAGTTCTATATGTTTTGGGGATGAGTGAATTTTCTGAATGCTTACCTCCAGTGGCACTATGTACCAAAAATAAACACTTAACAGTGAATTTTTGCTTGTTTTCTTGGTTAAGAACTAGTTTTTTAGAAGAAAATTGTGCCCTATACTAGTTCTCATAATCTATTCCCTCCCAATATTGAGTAGCTTAAAATGAAGCTGCAGTCAAGTTCCAAACTACATCCACTGTAAAGTGTTGAGAGATTGCAGTGTCTGTCCTTGCAGAGAAGGGAATATCCACACCATTGGAATCCTGTTGTAGAGATCCTTGGCATATTATGATGTGATTATTTATGTATATTCATGGGGGAGTGTGTGGGTATGTATGTGTGTGTGCATATATATATATATATATATATACACATATATATATATATATAATTTAACAATATTCCACAAAAAAACCCAGGCTAACATTATAGCTTAGCAACCTAAATGGTGAAATGGAAGATTTGCTCATTAAATTCCCAGATAATTCTAGGTTGGAAATGGTAACTGACTCCTGGCAGGAAAGGATCATGACTCCAAAGTGATACTTTTAAGTTTGAAATACTCCTAAAGAATACACTTTGTGAGGGCAGCTAGGTGGTGCAGTGGATAGAGCACCAGCCCTGAAATCAGGAGGGCCCGAGTTCAAATCTTAACACTTGCTAGCTGTATGAACCTGGGCAAGTCACTTAACCCCAATTGCCTTAGCAAAAAACAAAAACAAAAAAAAAAAACACTTTGTGAAGTACCTAGAACAGGGGTAAAATGGAGTAGCTCTTTTATAGCCACAGTCAAAGTTTGAGGCAGGATTTGTAGCTTGGGTTTTCCTAATATCAATATTCCCTACACTGTGCTGCTCATTGTCTATTTAATAATAATTGAGCTTGAGCTTGTCTTAAATCACCAACAAGCCTTTATGTAAGTCCCCCAACAATGTCTCCTCATAGTGTAAAGATGACCTTGGGTTTCCAAAGTCAGCCATAAGCTCTGGGAAATCCTACTAAGATAGAAAGGCTCTATCGTGAATTGATTGGATTTGTGGAGACCAAGCTAAATTCATAAAAATCCTTGGCCAGAAATTAACGGTATTTGGCAGGGGGTAGCGTAGTGGGGTACCAAAGCTAGTCATCAAACTGTCTATTGCAGTGTGAGGTCTGCCATTAGTGGAACAATCTCCACAATGATGAATTAGGGATCTTTTGAAAACATGGAAATAGAACCTAAAGAAAGAACTGAAGAAGAAGTTCTCGAACTTGAAATGAAAACTTAAGGATGTAGGCTCAAAATCTTAAAGATACTAAATGACTATAATTCGGCATTTCTGAAGGTTAAACAAATTGGGCTTATCTAGACTAGAAAAGATAAAGAAGGAAGAGCTGGTATAATGGAGGAAGGGAAGATCAGCAGCCAGCCTTAATCACCCCAATAAAATAGCTGTCCAATAAAATTAGTTTTAACTATCAAAGAACAAGATAGTCAAAAAACTGTTTGCCACTTAAGTCTTTAAAAGGGATTCTCACCAGTTGGTTTTAGTTTCAATAAACAATCTTTTAAAGTTCATTGTGATCCATCTTTAAATACAATGATTTTAGATTTCTGCCTACCTAAAATAGAAAAATAACCTTAATACATAACCTACATCAAAGTGGACAACTAGGTGGCACAGTAAATAGAATGCTGGGCTTGGAATCAGGAAGACTCACTGAGTTCAAATCTGGCCTCAAACACTTACCAGCTGCGTGACCCTGGGCAAGTGAATTCACTGTTTACCTCAATTTAATCATTCATTTGTAAAATAAGCTGGAGAAGGAAATGGCAACCACTCCAGTATTTTTTTCCAAGAAAACCCTGAATAGGATCATGAAAAGTCAGAGAACTTCCCAACAAATGCCAATAAAACCTAACCATATTCTAAACCATATTCTTTATAAGCTTTCACTATGAGCACAGTATTGAAGTACACAATTGCAAATCATCATACAAACTGGTTACAAACATGGTGCTTGCCCTCAAAGAACTTTAAGGACCCACAGCAAACAAATTTTTGTTGTTGTTGAGACAATTGAGGTTAAGTGACTTGCCCAGGGTCACACAGCTAGGAAGTGTTAAGTGTTTGAGTCCATATTTGAACTCAGGTCCTCCTGACTTCAGGGCTGGTGCTCTATCCACTGTGCCACCTAGCTTCTCCTTGGAAAACAATTTTTAAAGAGATTCCAAATATAACATGCACATTTAATAGAGGCGTGGTAGTAAGCTGGAAGGTAGGGCAAGTCACTACTACTTTGCCAATCAGTTAAAGACAACTTTCTGGAAGAGGGAATTTTAGCTGTGTGGCAACAATGGGAGAAGGTATATTCATCTCTACAGTGATGCAAACCCTAGGTCTGTCTTTCTAGCTTTGTCAAAAACATTCTTGAATATCCCTGCATTTTTCAAGATATATTTGGCTTTTCCTAAAGCTAGATTTGTCTGGAAATAACTATCCTATCTCTGAATTAAGTTGCCTTTATTAAGCACTTACTACATGCCAAGAACAGTATAAGATGGGATATAAGAACAAAATTCCTCTTCATAAGGGAGTTTAAATAACAGAGAAAACAAGTGTACATGTACATATAAGATGTTATGCATAAATATATATGTACAAACACATACACAAAAAGAATAAATACAAAGTCATTCACTGCAAGACAGGTTGGAAGGGGGGCCACTAGCACTTAGGGGGAATCAGGGAAAAAAATGTAGAATGTGATGTTCAAGCTGCATCTTGAAAGGAAGTCTTTTAAATAAAAGTAAAAAAATCACACTCCAAATATGAGACAGTCAATGCAAAGATGGGATAAGCTTCATGTGTGAGGAATTATTTATTTATTTAATTTATTTATATTTTTTTTTACTTAGTCCCTCCACTACAGATCTACTTTTATGTTTCTTTGTAATGTGGAAGTGACTCCGGACTCTATAAAGCCTCACCCAAAGAATGCCAATGCTGGCAGAATCTAATAAAGCTGGTAAGGCTCGAGTACTGACTGATCATGCGTCCCCTGCCCAAGGACCAGCCTAGTGAAAGCTCAGCAGCTCATTGGCAGCAGGCTGGTCTTCAAGCCTTCTGGGAGTTTTCAAATCAAGCCAATTGATTTAGACTACCCATTAACTATAGGGTCTGTGAGCTATAAGGGGAGCCATAATGATGCCAACAAACTTTTGCCATAAGTAACTTTACTATCAGAAACTAGTTTCCTTGGAATCCTCTAGTTACTTGTCTGCTGTTTGTAATCTCCAAGAATATTAAGCAACTGGACCAGGCTGTGATTAGTAATAACGGACTAAAGAGGGATGAATAGGGCCTACAACTGAGTGGCCTTTGCTAGTTTGGTCTGGCTTTTAATTTTCCCTTCTCTAGCTGTTACTTCCCACTAAAACAAGTGCATTCTGATCTCAGCTGCTTCTACCTTCCTCTGATTTGTGGCTTCTACTCTGCTCAGGGCTAGGAAAAGTGAGCGAAGGATTTCAAATAATAAACGAACTCAAGAAACAAAGATCATACTTATTCAATGCCCTCATTTTGCAGATGAGGAGACTTGAGGCCCCTGCCCAGGCTGAATGGGTAAACATCAGAGGTAAATCAATCATTAAGATCAATTTTGAAATGCCAAGGTCGACCCTGAACAAGTTATGTTTTGGGGTGAAAAGGACAATAAGAACCTTTCCTTTAATGAATTACAACCTTCCCTTGATATGTTTTTAGAAAGTAAGTGAAGAAGGTACCTTTTCTAAAGTAGTTTAGTTTTCAAAGTTGTAATTTTCCTTATTATGGAAAGGGATAGGGCTCTAAATGGAAGACATTAAGTCAATAAATGACTTAAACACTCATCTTTGTTATCCTCAGCCTATTTGAAATAGACGGCACAGAATAGGAGTATTAAAGTCAACATTCTCAAGCACCTACTATATGCCAGGTAGTGTCACAAAGGCAAAAAAAAAAAATGAACAGGAGTATATTCTTGTTTTATCTAGTCTAACAATATCTTGGAGTTATAATGTAGATAATCTTTTGCACATACCAATAAAGTCCTCTAAGTTGGTAGGTTTACTTTGTGAGACGTACAAAAGCACTCAAAAATAACTATTGCTTGATTACACTTTGAAACAAGAGAAATATTTCATATGGAAAATGATGTTATTTGAGTGCTTTTGTACATGAAATATTTCTCGTTTCAAAGTGTAATCAAGCAATAGTTATTCTTTCTTTAAAAGAAAAATTTGATATTGAAAAATTACCAATTAGGGATATTTTAAGAATATAAAGCATAAATTGTTGGATGGAAGATGCATTTTGACAGAGATGTTAATAGTCTCTGACATGACAAGCACATAAAAATTAGCCTATTCTCTAAATGGAATCCTATGTGGCCATCTTAAGTTGGTTATTAATAAGTTTGTCAATAGAGATTTTAAGTCCCTACCACATACTACACCCTATGCTATATACTGAGAATACAGAGAAGGGTAAGGATGATGCTCACCCTCAAGGAACTTGTAGTCTGATGGAAATATTTATGTGATTAATATTATACTCTTTTCAACAAACATACCTTAGTTTCTTCACTTAAAAAATTAGAATTGAAAAATCCATGGATGTATGAAATAACTTCCTCCTCACCACTCCATTACCCAAAAGTGGAGTCCTTTTTAATTATCTACTTGTTCCAAAGAGACCACCTTGTTCTGCATTTAGCATCATTCACAAACTGGTTAATTTTTGCTAATAACAAGGTCTCCAATCTTTAAAGTCAGAAGATTTGAGTGCACTCTTTATTTTGGTTTCATCCATCAAATCTACACATAATGAAGAACCAGACCACAATGTACTTCCTCTAAGTACAATAGGAAAAAAAATAAACCACCACTTCTTACCTTTTGCTTTGACCTTTCTATTCATGAGCTGTGATTTACTAAGCAATTCAAAGCTAAAGGGTTTTGAACTACATTCTAGTCCCTCATGAACTAAATCTTAAGACAACTGCCTCACAAAGCCCACTAGTGTCAATGCAGTGACACCCCCTCATCAGCAGGGAAAGGAAGAATCCACAAAAATTCACTTCCCACCAATACTTCTTAGCCCTATTCAATTCCCACTTAGGTACTGGTACACAGGGCAATCCTTGCTGGGGGCCGCACACAGACAGCAGGCCCAGGGAAACTTTTGAGCCTTGCCATCTCATGTCATCCCCTGACAGTTTTATGTAATGGACACATAGGCTATCCTTATTTCAAAGGATAAGAAACTCAAGTTAAACAAGCAGTCAATTGGTGGGTAGCCCTCAGTCCAGGTAGTCAAAAACCACATTTAGGAAGGGGCTCTATGGATCACAGTACAACCATACATGATCCAAAGAGATGACCTTGCTCTTGCTCATTACTCCATTTATTTTTACTCCATGTTGGTAGAAATGGAAGAAGCTTGTCATTTGTAAAATGAGTCTTGCCTCCCTTGAATATGAAACTTAATAAGGTTGTTGGCACCTTAAAATTACCACAAAAATCACCACAAAAAATTATAGGAGTGAAGAGGCCAATGGAATCAATTCTAACATTTTTATTGATTTTAAATGTAACACAGAAATCCAATCCAAACTATAAATGCATAGAGCATAGCATCTACCTTTTACAACAAAACTGTTCACAGGGAGCTTCTTCTGTATTGTAGAAACTCAAACTGGCTCATAACATAGCACTAACTTAAGTTAAAATTCCAGTATCCATCCCCAAATTTCAAAGTAGTTTGCATATTTTCTTTAACAATACATTAAGGAAATATTTGTATTTTTTAAAGAATTCACCAAAATAAATATTGGAAATTAGGGAAAAGAAATTCAGTAAACGTTTGGTAATGAAGATAAGGGACTTCTTAACTTTACAGAAACTCAAAAGGAGAATGAGTTGTGCAAGTAAATCAACTTTGTTTTATAGGAAAATTCAGTTTCTAATCTGTTTCTCACTCCCCCATCCCCCAACCTTCCATTGCCAAAGATCAGTAGCTTTTCCCCAGTCTGCCCCTTAAGCAGCTCCTAAAGGTTGGTAGAAAACAGCTCCCAACTCCCTTCTCCAACCCAGAGAGAGATGCCACAAAGCTCCTAGTTGCAGGTGATGTGGATCAATTGCTGTTAACAATGGTATAAGAAAACGCGTAGAATGATGCAAGTTTAGCTGCCAGGATGCCTGACATGAGTCAATTCTAAATTTAGGCTTTAGGGAAGATGTATTTCTAAATGTGAAACATATGCCAAAACTTTAAACTGAATGTAATCTTCCTTGCTTTTCAGTCAGGTGACACCAAATACTCTAAGTAAAATCTAAGGTGCTTTTACATCTGTACCAAAAATGAATCTTCACTCATCACGGTTATTAACACATCTTCTCATTAAAAAAAAAAAAAGTATAGCCTCTAAACTATTTCCATATGAAAGTAATACTATCTAAACCTGATCACTGAATTTTATGTGTGTATATATACACATACATATATATGTGTATATATATATATACACACACACACACATATATGTGTGTATATATATATTTTTAAAAAATAGCACTCAAGAGGATCATCTGTGACAACTATTAATAGTTCTCTTATTAACAAAGAAATAAAGATGACTGGGTTTCTATGGGCATATGAGAATGAATTCTTAAAAGTTTCAAATATTTTGATATTAAGAACATGCAGAAGAGATTTTTATGAATAAGGACCAAAATGTAATAGAATCACAGTACCTTAAAAATGAATGGACCTTATATGTTATCTAATTCAACCATCCACCCAAACAGATTGCAATTTTACATCAAGCAGACTTCGGAATTATAAAAGTTTACAAAGTTATTTTTCAAAAAAGCTTCATGAGTGAAAACTATCTACTTATAGAAATGTCTACTTTTTAGCATTTCCATAATTTAAATTGTCAAATCAAATAAGGTGGAATGATTTTTTTCCCTATATGACCTAAGTACCAAGATACATTTTAAAACACTTTATATAGTGCTACTTGACTATAATGGGGAATGTACTGCTATAACACAGTTTCTAAAAAACTTTTTTAGCTACATAAAATTAAGTTGTTGATCCAAGGCTTTGGCCTTTTATATAATTTGGTTCTAGATGCAAGGATTGTATCAGAATAAAGTTCCAATGAATCAATTCACTACAACATTCTGTATATTTATCAGACTTGGGAATTAAATTTAGGGAAAGTATCTGAATCTATTTCATCATAAAAGTATGAAGAGGAGATGAGTGAACAACCGTAAGAAGTCAACAAGAAAACAACCTGTTTGCTCACAAAGTGTAAAAGACCTGACATTCTGTCAAAAGTGAAAAGGCTGTGTTTGTGTACCTGATAGGAATTAGTTTAAGAATACTTCGGACTGGTATTATGAAAGTAGAATACTAAAGTAATTCCCTCTCATAAAATTATTTTAGTTACTGTACACAGCAGTACTTATTGCTATTTGAACTACCTTAAGAACAAGTTCAGATTCAGAAGAGATAACCTGTCAATTATCTTATCACTAATAAAGATGTTTGGTACCTGTTTAAAAAAGACACAAATCGCAGACTCCAAATTACCTCTTCCAAAGATTTTGTAAATCTGTATTTGACCAGCGGAACTCACCTGGCCTAAAACCATACACATTACAAATCAATTAAAGTTCTGATCTCATTAATTTTGGCTTGCTTCATCTCACTGGCATTAGGCTTTTTGGTTCCAAAGGCTCCTGCAGCAAGTTCCCTCTTTTTGTTCTGTATTTTCAGCATATTTTCTTCCACAGAGTCCTTCACAATGAACTTGAAAAAGAAAACCAAACATGGATTTTTAAAGCCACACTTATTAAATGTGCTAATATGAAAACAAAACACTGCAGATTCTCTATCATGCTTCTGTTGCATCAAGAGGGTTTTTATAAAGTAAATACGCAAAAACCCAAATCCGAAGCTCCCATAGTCAATTTGAGAAGCAAAAAAACTGTTTTCAAAAACTTGGGAAACATTTTCTATTGCAGAAAATTTGCTGTAATTCCTTATCAATATAACATAGCTTCAAACTATGCATCCTAAAGCCAAGAAAGTAGTACAATAAAAGGAAAGAACTCTTGACTATGGAATTAGAAGACTTTGGTAAATCCAGTCTTTGACTTAGAGCTGGGTGGTTGTAAGCAAATCACTTTCACTCATGGGACTCATTATTCAGATGTAAAATGGGAGGAGGAAGCCAAGAGCTAGAACTAGGTGGGAGGAGGTGCACTGACTAGGTAATATGTGAAGTTTCTTTCCAGCTCTAGATCTGTGATCCTAAACAACTATTCTCCCCTCCTTTTCTATTTATGGACTGATAATTACAAAGTTGAGAATCTCTTTATATTATTGCTCAATATGATTCTTTAACTATTAAGGAAGTGTGTGTGGTCTTATTAAGGGCAGAAATCTAATTGTTTAAGAAAAACATTTTATATTCAAAAAAGCAAACTCTTCAAGAGCTCCACATCCTCTGAAAATAAATAAATAGTATGTCTGTTTTTAAAGACTAATGAAAAATTCTGGTGTATACAAAACAGACCTTTGTGATGACCACTTCCTGTTTCTGGCCAAGTCTGTGACATCTGTCAAAGCACTGATCTTCAGCAGCAGGATTCCAGGCCTGTTAAGATATTTTTAAGAATAGCTTGTCCTGACGTTGTCAATCTACTTTAATAGAGGTGTCAAAAACACAACCTGCAGCATCCTTGAAAGCATGCTGAACTACCTTAAATTTAATTGTGAAACATTTCAAAAAGTAAAAATACACTGAAAACAAAAACTAAGTTAATATTGTGGTTTACAGGGATCTTTTTGAATGGATTAGTGGTTTTTGTTCTCTTCCCCTAGGTCTTAAATAATAGAATCTCATCCCCTTTTTAATAGATTAGGAAGCTGCATTTTGGAGAGGTTAGGGAACATGTCAGTGGTGGATCATACAATCCATGTCAGAGGCAGAGGTAGGACATGTAGCTAAATGACTCCTGATTCCAGTGCTCTTCCCATTACAGTTGCCTAAATAATCAAAGTTTTAGAGATATGATGAATAAATATTAGGTGTACTGAGGGGCTTTTCTCCCTGAAGATCTCTTGAAGCTTTCAGTATGCCCTTCCACAAAACATGACAAGGTGCCCAGAGCAGAAAATGAGACTTGGAAATAAAGCAGAGTGGGACCAATATGGCATTTCCTACGTTATTATCCCAATGACTGTGTAGATGTTCAATTCACCTACAATTGACCTTTTAAATCTGTTAATAAGCAAAGCAGTTCTATTTTTATATAAGACATATGAAAGTATACAGGTATATTTACATAAACACATATTTATACTAGTTCTAAGGAAAGTAATTAGGAAAAGCAGTACTGTATTCTTTATAAAAAAGCTATGTGTTGAAAATAAACTTTATTTTAAAAAAATCTATGTCTCATCAAATACTGATAAATATGCTTCTTAATCAGGACACCCCCTTTTTTGGTTTAGTTTTTTGCTTTTAATGCTACTATTTAGTTGAAGAGTTACATTTAGAACAGAAAGAATTCAAAGACCTATTTGGGCAGCTTTCTGAAGGGGGAATGATTATTTGCCTTTTTCTTTGACTATTTTCTTATTCCTTTTTTTTTTTTTGAAGGAATTTTCAAATCAAAATAGCAATAAAATCTTTTAAATTTTGTTTAGGAATATGAAAATCCTATAGCCATATATTTGATTTGCTACTATACATGAGTTAGACAAACCTATATAGGCTGAAAACTGCTTTTCTAGCTAAGTGGTATCAAACAAGTAGAAAGGGGTTTTTATAGGCTACATTAACTTTATTAATTAATGTTATTTATGTTATCTTGTGTTTTTTATTTTACTAAACATTTACCAATTATATTTTAATTTTGTTTTGGCTGTTTTGGGGGCTAGAGTGATGTCTCATTTTTATCTGATGAGCTTCTAATGCATTTAACTCCCTAATATTGTGTATAACTCAACCATCAGGTTACCTGTTTCTAACCCAATATCCATTGAGAATTCAAAAAAAACTTTAATAATTAAGCCAGGTTTCTTTTCCTCAAGGACGATTTTCATGTAAAAAGCTAAATAACATATTTTAGGAAGCTACGCAATTAAATTTTTTTTTTAATTTTCAAACAATTTTCTAATTTTTTTAAAAAAGTTAATTGTCAGACATGCTCTTCCTTACATAACTTTGTAATTCTGATAAAATTTCCTTATGTAATTTTGTAATCTGTTCTATTTTCCACTAAGATATGTGATAAAATCAAATCCCACTGGATTAAGAAAAAAATAACAAAAAAACAACTCAGTACTGATTCTTTTTAATAAATTCGCAACAAAGTAAATGAGCCAAACATTTTTTAAAATACTAGTTTCCAACACATCTTAGGATCAAAAAATATTTAGCCCAATTTTTAAAAAAATAATTTCTCTATCTTCATAATACTATGATAAACAATGGTCATACTGATAGTATTCCAAGTTTTTGCATCAAAAACTAAAATGTTCAGTGTACATATTAAAGAAATATACCATCTTATTTTATACATTAGTGGACCAGCGCAGAATGCCATTGGGATCGTCTCTGGCACTACTCAATACCCAAGAGCCAGAGAAAGTGAAGAGTAGTCGAAAAGCCACAAATGAGTATACAAAGACATAGCCAGGGTAGGTGGGTTACTTCAGTATCCTTTAATAGGTGGTTTAAACATTCCTATCATGACCTAAAAGCCTAGATGATTTTTTATTGTTGCCATTTAAAACACTAGAGATGCTAAGGAACCAGGAGAATGAAATGAAGTTGAAGAATTACAAGTAAGGATGAGAGGAGAATAAGAGGAAATGAGACAGAGAAGTAGAAGGATGTACCATGTGTGGACAGAAGACTTTTAAGTATTCTTGTTCTGAGATATAAAATGGATCTCAATGAAGCAGCACTGTGGGGATCGAGTTGTAGGCTAAAGATGCAGTAATACTGAATGCAAACCTTGCCTCAGAGGTTCCCTGCCTGTGTGATATAGGGCAAATTGCTTAACCTCTCAGCCAATTCCCTTTTTTGCCAAAGAGGGAAAAGAAACTTATTTCATGGATATACCGATAAGGCTCAAATGTTCTCAAAATGTACTTTGCAAAATGTTATATAAATGTCAGCTACCCTAATTATTCCTGTGGAAGGGGCACTGGTTTGGGAGCCTTGAGTTCAAAACTCTCATTCTGCCATATATTATCTCAGTATAAACAGCACACCCAAGCAGAGTACAACCTCTTTAGATACCAGGTTCCTTTCTATAAGGTGAGTGAAAGAAATGATCTCTCAAGTCTACTGAAGCTAGAAATCTATGGTATTATTAGGGGGGAAAAAAAAAAAGTGATGTCAGAAGAGAGAGCTTAGTTTTTTTAAAATTCCATTAAATCAACACTCATCTAAAGAATTCTAGTTCAATTATTTCTATAAATGATATACCCTACCTTTGAATTTCCTCAATCAGTTTTTGTGATAGTGTTAAATAGTTTCCATTAGTTACTTTTAACTATACAGCCCTTTTAAAGACTCTTGAAAAGGTACTGATTCTATCAATTGATAGCTCTGCAATTTTGGTTGAGTCATTTAATTATCTGTGCCCACATCCATTAGTCAACACGTATTTTTATACTCAAGCATTTATGAAGCACCTGTTATGTTTAAGACACTGTTTACGTGCTGGAAATGTAGTCAGTCCTTTAATACCTGAGGCCCTTATGGTACACTTTGAGATTAAATGAGCTAAAGTATGTGAGAAAAGTCACTCTATAAATGATATAATTGTTAACTTCTCAACAAAAATATTTGGTGTTCCTTCTTTATATTTTAAAAAAAAAATACCCATCACATATATCCCTAAGGTTACTTACTGGATCCATTAAAAATACTCGAGAGGCTGCACAGAGATTCAAACCAACTCCACCAGCTTTTAGAGAAAGAAGCATTATTGTAGGAGATCCTGCTTCAGTTTTCTGAAAACACTGAATTGACTCAACTCTCTTCTTCTGGGCCATGGAGCCATCCAAACGAGTAAATACAAACCCAGATGCTCTTTAACAAAAGTAAGAAAAATGTTTACTAGGTTGTTATTAACAATAGGAAAGTAATCATTTGCACACATAGCTTTTGTAATAAGTTCAAGATTTAAAACAATATTTCTTATTGTTACACAAAGTTCCTAATTATAAGTTGTACAAAAGTTACATGGGAAAAAAAATAAAATGGGGCACATAAGTTACAACTACCTTTCTGACACAAATTTCATACAGCAAAACACTTAAAATCTTTTTTACTGAAAGTGATAAACACTGTTCAACTTACTTAAGTGGTGTTTCTAATAAAGACAGGAAAGTTGTGAATTGAGAAACAACTAAACTTTTGATTTGGGGGTTCTTCTTTCTTAAGTCAATCAAAGCATGCATTAGAGCATTGATCTGAAAAAACAAAATTGTATGTAACCCATCAAATTCCACTTTGAACTAGTAAAAATTAAGTTGTTACAATTACTTTGAAAGCTCAATGTTTTAATTACAAATGGGATTAAAAGATCTTAGGTATTTAATTTCAAAAACCCTCCAAGTATCTAATATTTCATTAATATTATACTTTTTTAAAATTAAAAAGCCATCATTAAGTACAAAAACTAAAACAGAATAATTACATATCAATTATACTTTCTTCACTATTTCTTAGAAGCTAGTATCTGTTCTGAAGTAAAATAAATCTTTCTCCCCTAAAAAAACAAAAAACAAACAAACAAAAAAAAAAAAAGCAAAAACTCATCCCATCCCATCCTTACTACCTGTTAAAAGCATTCAAATGACAGGATGAAACTGCAATAATCTTCTAGTTCAAGTGCAAATGAAACAAATATAGTTTTTATCAGTCTTAGAAAATTACCTTTGAACTGGACATCCATTCCAGATCAGTCTTTTTCTCAGTACTGCAGTTCAATTCTTCTGGAGGACACTCTACCAAATTTTCTGCTCGTAAGTCATTTCTGCATAAGGGGCATTTGGCATTTGGCTGTAAAACAAGATATTAGATCTTTGAACATTCCTAAGAGATAAAGGTATTTTATATTATACTTCTTCCCTTTTTTGTAGGGCCCTTAAAGGGATTTCTCTGAGAACTGAATTAGCATTAGTATGAAGATAAAAGCACTGATTACTTTGGGAGTGGTGCAAAAGATATTGAAATAATAAAGGGACAGACAAGCAAATTTCACAGGCTAGTCTAGAATTTAAAGACTTAAAAAAAGAATAATTTTGAAAAGAATAAGTTTATTAGAGCTCCTCAATCAAAAATAATTTTTTCTTGTTACATGAAAAAACTGGTTCAGGTCTCTTAAATCTGGAAATATTTGTCTTATTACTAAGACCTAATGAACAAGATTTTATTTTATACTACAAGATCAAATCTTGTTGAGGAAGTGCTTGTACCCAAAAGCCCAGCTAAAAAAGAACCACTTGTCTTGATGTATCCCACACAGAAAATTGTTAGCAAAGTAAATGAATATGGATGCAAGGATATTATTACACTACTATTTTCCTAATAAGACACTTTTACTTTTAGAACAGAATACTGAATAGAAATGAATGCCTCAGAAAAGCAAAAGCTTTGCTAAGTGATCAGGCCAAAATTTTTTGAAAATGCTTCCATTGCCGTTATCTTTGCACACTCTGCAGCCTTATTTCCCTTGCCATCACTGAGTCCAATTCAGGATTCTTTGTTTAGTCCCTGACTATACTGCTGCTTTTGACATGAATCCCTTTTCTTCCTGCCCTCGAGACACCACATTCTCACTCCCCTGGGTTCCGCTGTCACCTTTCACATATAATTATGAAGAGAGGCATTATGGTGGAATGGAAGGAAATGATGAAGACTTGGGAATCCTGAAAGAAAAGGGTTCAAATTCCACTTCTCAAATTACTAAATGGACAATAGTGAGCAAGGCATTAACCAAAGATTCATTTTCTTCAGTGAAAATACAGGTAATGCTCATAGTACTTAATTCAGTCCTGTTTTTGAAAACCAAATAAACCATTTTAAATAATGCTTTGCAAAAAAAAAAAAAAAAAAAAAAAATGATCTACATAAATTCAGAAAGCGTAGCTTTCCCTAAAATATCCTTACTTGGATCAAACAAATATTAGGTGCCAATGAGGTATAAACTGCTGGAAATACAAGGAATCCTAATCCACAAAAACTTCCTTCTATGTAAAGAAACAACACACATGCAAATGAAATATATACAAAAAAAACCCCAGGATAATTAAGGGAAAGGGCATAAATGACTCATAATCTAAGGTGGCCCTTGAGCTAAGCTGTGTATGAAACTAGAGATTTTAACAGGTTAATGAGGAAAAGTGGGCATACACTATGTATGCAAAGACTCAAGTCTTGGAGACAAAGGCAAAGGCAGGTTTGGCTAGATCACAATAAGGGTGGGAGATGAGTGGTTGCAGGGGTAGTAATATAAAATTGGAAAGATAGTTTAAACTAGATTGTTAAGAGTTTTAAAAGCCAAACAAAAGCATTCACTTTGGACCTTGTAGGGAAGGTCATTTCTGTTCTTCAGGAACATTATTTTGGCATTACCATAGTTATCTGCATCTGAAATGGGTAAGGGATGAATTGAAGGAAAAAAAAAAACACCTAAGAGTTTGCACAAAACTTAGTAACAAATTAGATACTCACTGACTGGAAAATAGCTATGCAAATAGAATATAATGCAGTATGACTGCACTAGTAAGAAATGATGACTGGGACAAAGAAAATCATGAAAAGATCTACCTGATCTGGTACAGAGTGAAGTAGCAAAATCAAGGATGATGTGTGTGTATGTGCGTGCGTGTGTGTGTGTGTGTGTGACCAAAACAATGTAAACAGAGAGAACCACCAAATACAAAAAAATGAAAATAAAAATTAAAAAATGAATGTTATAAAATTCTGAAGTATAAGCATTGATACAAAATTTGACATGTGAGAACCCTACCCCTTTTAAAGGCAGACAGACCATGAATGGTTCACAATGTGCCTGTTTTAGACTTTGATGAATTTATTCATCAGTTATGCTGATTTTTTCCCCATTAGTTTTTGTCATTAAAAATACAATATGTTACATGGGATAGCCCTTGGGGAGGGAGAGAGAAAAGCTTTAAACCATGGTAATATAAAAATACACTCTATTCCTCAACATGGATCAGTCTTTTCCTGTCTCCATTCCTTTGTTTCAGATCCCTCACGTGCTGAATTTCTGTGCAGTCTTTTAAAGCTCACTTCAGGAACAGCTCTGCATAAAGGATTCCCTAACCATCCTTAGTCCCACCATCCTTTTGGATCACGTTATTCCTTTTTTCACCTCTTTAAAACATTTATTTTCTTCCTCCTAACAAATATAAGCTTCATGAGAACAGAGATTATCAAAACATTTTGTGCCTAAATCTAGTGCAATATTCTACAATGTCAAATATTTACTTAATTAAATTTAACTCTGCTAGAATAGTAAAATATGAATGGCCCAATTAAATTATATAGTTTCATTCTCTAGGAAAAAGATGTACATGAAATTTTGACAAAATATCAACTAATTAATGAAAGAAGCAAAAACTAACCTGCTCATTCTGAATTACTTGACAAATGCATGGTTTACAAAACACATGTGCACAGTGAGTTATCACAGGAATATTTAAAGAGTCCAAGCAAATTGCACACTCTTCATCTGAGCCAGAGCTTAGAATTAACTTCATCTTGCTAATCAACTTCTTTCGTAGTTCTTCAGGTGTATCACCTCCTAACACAATTGGGCACAGAAGACAAATTAATTACACATAGCTCCTCTTAATGACTTAAAAAAATTTATATGAATTGAATTTTATTCTACTGTATAGAATCTATTATTTAAATGATAAAACGTTTAACACAACCCCCCCCCAAGTAAAATGTAAGAAAAAACACTTGCACACAGGAACCTGTGTACAACCTACTCTAAAGCAAATTTCAGAAAAAGGCAGATCCTATATATTAGAGCAAGAAGGGATCACAGGAGTCATCTAAGTACAATCTCCTCTTTGCAGACAAGAAAACTGAGATTTAGTGACATTAAATGATCCCCTCACGGTCACCAGAGTTTACAGAAGATAAAAGATTTGAAACCAGGTCCTCCTGAGTCCAAAACCATTAAGTGCCAGATACTGAACTCTCAAGTTCTTATGGGCAATTATAGAAAACCCTCATCAAAAACACTACTTCATCTATAATGAATATATTGGCTCTGCAAAAAATTTTCAAATAGATTATTTAGGTCGTATGTGTTACATTTAAATGATATACTCAGGTCTATCTGTTTGTGCAGTCAAGAAAAATAAAACAAAATATGACCATCATAAATGACCTGCATTTCATAAGAAAACTGAAATGATCACTTATAAGAATTCTGACTCTGAACAAAACATTTCTGATAAAGGACAACAGTGTAAATCTAATTATATTTACTAACCTGAGGAACCACTGGAAGATGTTGTATTTGTAAAGAGATGAGGATGACAACATAATTGTCTCAATCTGAGCAAAAGGCCCAAGACATCTGCATAGTGTGCGAGCACAGTGCCTTCATTAAAATACCTAAAAATTATTAAGAAGCCAAAACATAACACATTACTAAACTATTGCAGTTTGAATGCTAAAACTCTGCATATGGGGCCTAAATATACACACACATATACATTCACACATTCATACTTCCTCAACAATAAAAGATCCTTCACCTCTACTATGCCACTTGTTGCTATACTCATGCCTTTGGGCCCATTATCACTTAAGCTCATAAGCATAAATTTAGAACTAATCTCACTTTTGACACCCTGGAAACCCTGAAGGTCGTTGGGCAGAGTTAGAATCGACACCCAGGTCCTGAAGCCCATACTCTTTCCCCTAGACTTATTTCACAGAAGATTTAGAACTTTCAGAATCCATTTCACTCAGATGCTCTCTACCTTTTCCTTCCCCCTCTTGTGAAGGTGACAGAGGGATCAAAAAGTTCTGCTGCCCAGCCCATGGCCAAGTGGGCTCTGATCTCTTGGGAGCCAGCCTTTACTACATTACAGCTCATGACATTTTGTCACTTGGAAAGTACATGAAAGCCAATTTAAATTTGAGGTCAGAAAAAATTTCTAGTCATTAGAATGACCTCTAAGTAAAATGAGAAGCTGCTTGGTATGGTGCACACAAGATGCTGAGACAGAAGATCCGAGTTCAAATCTCACCAATGAAACATTCTGGCTGTGGGATGGGCATACAGTGCCAAGAAGCAAAGGTACTAGGTGCCTCCCGAGGAGTTTTCTGCACCCCCGAAATCACAAGGCCACTCACTATCCCAATTACAATGTTGAACAGAAATGTTCAAACTAGATCAAAGTAAGGGAAAAGTAAGTCCCTACTATGTGCCAGGCCTCATGATAAGCACTTTACAATGTTCTTATCTCATCCCCACAACCACCTTGGGAGGTATATTCTATTATCTTCATTTTATAGGTGAGGAAAGTGAAAGTCAGAAATTAGTGACTTGCCCAACACAGTACACTAATATCTGGGGCTGGATTTGAATTCAGGTCTTCTAGATTCTAGGCGCAATGCTCTAACCGCTGTATTATCTAGTTTGATTCATAGCATAATTCAACTGTAACAATAAATAAGTATAATCATCATTTTTGTCCTCTAAGATCATAGTCCAGCAGATTAAAGAAAAACATTTGTGGAACAGTTTTCCTCCTCCATACCTGCCAATTGCGGCTCGGCCTTCATTTTTTACAGACTGGTAAATCTGTCTCTCTTCGTCAGTAAGTGTAATGTGCTGAATAAATACTTTACGCTCTGGTAACTCCAAAACAGGTTTGCCTTTAATTTTGCTTGTTTTTGTCCTTCTAAGGGTAATATTTTTAATTAAGGACTGTAAACGCCTAGGAAAAGATAAAAATAAATCCCATGTTCAAACTTGTTGCTTTCAAGATACACAATTTGAGATTAAAAAACAAAAATAGACTATTTAGTGGAAATTTATATACTTCTAGTTTTTGAAGTTTTAACCAATATGAAAGGAAGTGTTTACAAACACAGACATTAATTAAAAACAAAACAAAATAAAAAGAGACCTTATTCTCCAGGTTTGGTCATTTAGATATTTTTTTCTTTTTTAACTCTTCTTCTATTCTTTTTTCTTATATTTTATTTTGGCTTATTTCCCTTATCTTTTCTTCTCCTTTGTTCTTACCTATCACAGGTACACCATCATATAGATACCTCTTACTTTTGCTAGTAGCTTGATTATACAAAGATGCCCAACATTTTGATTATGCTTGATTTGCACCTCTCAAACCTCACAGAAGTTACACCACTCATTTGACAAATGTCTGTATTGCTACTATTTTATATACATATATTTTATCCCCCAAACTAAAACAGAAACTCTTGTGAGCAAGATGATTCCCAACTCGTGCACATACTGGCTATTCAACAAAATATCTTATAACTGGTTCTGTTCTCTTTTCTTATTTCACTTTCATTGTTTCTTCTTTATTGTTTACCATAATTTTTTTTCTTCTTATTCTTTCTTTTCTCTTATGTCCCCTTCTTTTTCTCTTTTTAAGAAGTCTCTTAGTCTCTACTTAAAGACCATCAGGTGATGGAAATTTCTTTACCTATAAATGGCAGTTAAAGAAAGACTTATAATTATTATAAAATCTCTCTTTAAATTACCTCTATATCTTCTTCTCTTCAAACTTCCACCCAGTTGTTTTTTCTAGGTCCATATAGAACTACTCTTAGGCAAGCCATTTAACTTGTCCAGACCAGTGCCTTCTTTAAATGAAGGAGCTGAACAGATGGCCCTCTACTTTCTTTCAGTTCTCTATCTATGATCCCATGATCCAAATCCCTTTTTCATATATACAAATGACAGCATATAAGTACATGGAGTATGCCAAAAGGTCCCATCCCAGAAATAATCAAATGATGTTTGGGGTGGTATGACAGCAGCTCAAACCCCTTGGCTGTGCCATCACACTAAGCCAATGTGGAGGTTGCAAAGGAAGCAGTCATTACAGGTTTGTCAATCTAGAAAAGGTTGGAAATGAGAAGAGTTGAACACAAAGAGATTTAGTGGCCAGTCTGGAAAAGGGATGGCCAATCAAACATCCCCGAAAGAACCACCATTAGCCCCTCGCTATATAATTGTACAGACACAGCATACCTTAGTCCCCCCTCGTCCCCCATTGTCACAGGACGCTGGATTGTTCGGTGCCACCATTCTCTATCAGTAAATGGCTTCAGTTTTAAAAAGGAAAGCAGTGACCACAAGTCCTTTAGTGAATTCTGGATTGGAGTACCTAAAAAAAATTAGAATTTCTTTAGTAAAATGTAACTTTAGATATATTTTAAGCAATTTCATAAGCACCTATCATCTTATTGCACTTTAAGCATCTCTCAATTTTTATATTATCTATCATTATAAAACAGAGCAGACAAATAATAAAATTCCTATTTTAGGCAACAAACAACATGTTCCTCATCTAAAGTACTTTAATTAGACCAGAAAACTGATCTGATTGTCTTTTATTCTCTTTTTAATGTTTTAATCAACAGTAAAATAGTCCAGTAGTCAGTAAAAATCAGTATAAACTGAGATCCTACACTTTAAGAAAAATTCTTTGTTTCATTCTATAATTTTGGATCATAAAGCATGTGGCATATGAAACTTCTAGGAACATGTGCTAAAGCCTTTCAACAAACATCCCCTACAGGAAGCCTTTTCTACATATACCTGAAAACTTCCTACCATTTCCCACTAACCTTATTTTCTAATGTATTTTTTAAACTGACTAAAGTGAACTGTGACAAATGTAGATTACCCGTCAGCACCCATCTTCTTTCAGCATCTAGATCTAATGCAGCTTTTGTTTGCTGAGCATTTGGATTCCGGATGGTATGGCCTTCATCCAGAATTACTCTCAGCCACCTTATTTTGTGTAATGGACTGTCCCCTCTGCTCTGAAATAAATAATAACAGCTCAAATCAACTATTGATATACTACTCATTAAAAATGCAGGAATGAAAAGCCACAGCAAAATAACATATATTGAAATGCCAATGAAATCACTGAGCATAGCAAAATCACTCTATTTTAAGCCAGGTAATATAATCCTTGACAAAATTTCAACTTTGCTATTATAATGTTTTAAAACATGAAATTTTAAACCTGTCTTCAGGAGGATAAACAAACAGTATCCTAAAAGTACTAGAAAACTACATATCGAGGTATTAAGTTCATTTAAAAAAAAAAATCTGTGCTATTCTTTATTTTATTACTATTATAAACATTTCCTAGTGTGGGGAAAAAAGGAGAATAAACAAACATTGAAAATATCTAATAGATATTTCTAATATTCTAATAGATAATAGATAATAAATAGAACAATTTCAAGCATACTTACTCCATAATCATAAGTTAAAATATTATATGTAGTCAATACAATATCTTGTTTTGAAAGCAAAGCAGGGTCTTTGCTGCGATCAGGACCATAGTAAACATACAAATTTAAGTGCACATCTGATTTTATATGCTGTCCAAACTGATCCTTAAAAAAAAAAAAAAGTAGCTTTAATCAGTAAGCATAAGTTTATTAACTTAATACTACATAAGAACATTTTATACACACACATATAAAATTAACAGTGAAAAAATGATGTATCTTTTTAAAAATCTCATTAACATCTTTTAAAATTACAAGTCATTTCAAATCTTTTCCTGAAAGCAGAAATAGCTCCTATGGCAAAGACAAAAAATTAAGTCTTCTGCCATTGTATCATGGACAAGGTAGACAGAAGGGAGTAAATAAAAAGAAACTGTGCTGCCCAAGTAGCTACTGACAGAGTTTACTTCTCAAAGAGGATATAACAGGAGGACTATGCAGTCATCAAGCTTCACCCCATGGTGATGTGCCCAAAGGAATGTAAATTATATTTTGGGTTCTATCAGCTACATTTTTTCCCCTTAAAAAGCATGCCTTACATACATCAAAATCACTCTGGCTCTCACCGACTGACCAACACAAACAGCAGGTCTGATGTCAAGCCCCACTGGTCACTATTTGGGCTTTGACTGGCTCAGAGTGAAAGTAAATGACAATTTTTTTTGTTTTGGCTAGAAACCCTGAGGATCCTCCAAATTGATTTTTTTTTTTTTTTTACTAGATGAAAGAAGCCCTGCTTTTCCTCATTTTTTACTTAGCCTCAATCACTGATTGAACATTGCCTCACACTGAGGTTTCAAAAGGTCAAGGAATTGCATTGCACCCAGGGCCATCTCCAGTCATCCTGAATTATTATCTTGTTACTGGACTCAGATGGCTCTGGAGGGGAAAGTGAGGCAGGTGATCTTGCCCAGCCCTCCCTTACTCAAATCCAATTCACTTGCAGGTCATGGCAACACCTCCCTAATGTCATGGTCCTCTTCGAAAACAAAGGACAAACAATAGTATAGGAAAGGAGGAATTATTTTTCATTATCTGTTATCCAGTATATTAGTTCTTAGTTCTACTCACCTCACTCAAAAATAAGTTTAAACAACTATTTCTGTTTCTTGTTTGAATTCCTCATTTTTTATTCATGATAAATTTTCATTATATGAGGGGATATTGTAACTTTAAATGACAACATGAAAACATGCTTCATGTTACAGTTGCCAGAATTGGAGATTTCAAGTACCCATGGGTCTTTACCACATGCAAATTGACAAAGATGACAAAGATAGGCAACAATATATGTTAGAGTATGAGCATACTTATATACAGTTTTGGTAGAGCTGTTAAGAGGTTCAGTAAACTTTTCAGAATTTCCATTTTGAATTTTCTTAAATTCTTTCATAGTCATATATGCCAGGAAAGTCAAAGGTAAAACAAAATGCCTTTATATACTAAAATAAATATGGCATACTCTTTATGACAGTAAAGACCCAGAACCAAAGTAGGTTCCCATCTTTTAGGGAATAACTGAAAAAAAACTCTTCTTCTCTTGCTAATATCAGCTCCTTTCTTTTTAAAAATGATTTATCCTGGTATGGGCCTATAACAGAAGACAGAAGTACCACAGATGGACTGCTGCAGGGTTTCATAAATGGGGAAAAAAGAAGTACAGGTATACCACTGACTCTTCAGCCTCCCCCCAGCTTCCTTAAACCCTACTCTGCAGTTCCTATTAGTACATCTCTCTTCTTTTAGCACATATGAAGAGTTAAGCTTGGCAAAGTCAAGAAAGAAAGGAGAAGGAAAAAAAAAAATCATTGTTTATCTACTAATTACCAATTATAATAGGTAGAAATAAAATAAAATGACAGAATTTTATGAAAATGTTTGCATTTTAAAAGGGCAGTAAAGAATACACTAAAGTATAAAAGACAGCTAGTTTTTTAAAAGGCCAAAACCAAAACTTTGTCACATTTTAATTGAATGTTTAATTGAAAGTTTAAGAAGTTTAAATACAGAAAACATAAGAGAAATGAAGAGTGAATTAGAGCCTACATCAAATAGCCTGTTATTTAAAAAGCTCTGCCTCAAAATATCCATTCTTAAATGAACATTCCTCAATAAAACAAAAAGCAATCAGTGAACTCTAAAAACACCAGTGCCTTTCTTTAATACTTCTATCTGCCTTCCTTCTGTTCTAGCTCTGCTAACAATGTGTTCTTGACCAGATCCCAGAAAATCCAAGGACCTTTTCTCAGTCCTCAGTCTCCCTAGTTTCCCTATAATGAGAAGAGTTAAAGTCTTTGTGTATCACTGAATAAAGTGGTAGGCATTTGGCCAATGATAATTACCATCTCATCTTATTCTCACAATGAATTTCACAATGAACCCACAGAGGTAAATAGGTATTATTATCACTATTTTTCAAATGAGGAAACCGAGGCATAAGTTAAGTGACTACCCAGAGTCACAGAGTTAGTAATTAACTATGGTACCTGACAGATAATACTTTTATTGTGTTACTTTGGTTTCTATTAAGTGTGCTTAGAGGTTTATACATTTTTAAAAACAACTAGATATCTTTCTTTTAATATTTTTGGCTTAGGATGAAGGCTGTGTTCACTTCAACAAAATGCTAATTACAGATAAAATGTAACAGAACTGGCACTACCCTTCCAAATTATAATCGTTGTATTTCCAACCATAACACTAAGATGACTCATAAATTAATTCTATATTACAAAATTTTAAGATGTAGTAATAAAACTTACAATCCAATTGCTTAAAACAGAAAGAGGACAAATGATCAATGTTGCTCTTGGTTTCTCTTCAGGGTCAATTTTCTTAGAGCACTGTACTAGGGTAGTAGCTCCTGAAAGAATAAGTTGTCATTAATAGTCCTTCATGTAGTTTACTTATGGTTAAATCACTCAAAATTTATAAAGTAGTTTATCCTTGCTATAATCATTTAATGCAAAATAGTCTCTACTTATATTATTTATCCTTATGACCAATACCCACACACTGAGAATGCCAAACCATGTGATTTTTTTTTTTTTTTTTTTTTGCTGAGGCAATTGAGGTTAAGTGACTTGCCCAGGGTCACAGAGCTAGGGAATGTTAAGTGTCTGAGACCACATTTGAACTCAGGTTCTCGGGACTTCAGAGCTGGTGCTCTCTCCACTGCGCCACCTAGCTGCCCCCAACCATGTGATTTTAAAGAACCAATTGATGCTTGACTTATATCATGAATTATCTAGTATACTTATCCATATTATGTGCAGGTCATTATGGTATGAATGGAATCAGGCATTCTAGATGGCAAAGGAGTACAGAAAAGAAGGCAGTAGCATAACATATCAAAATGTAATTCTATTGCACCCATTGCTTAGCAATATATTCAACCAAGCTATAAACTAAGTTTCTATTTTTCTTCTGTTATATATTATAAAATCCCTAAAATTCTTAGCAATAACTACCTGACTTATTTTGTACTCTACAATCTCTCACATCTTCTAAAGAAGTTAAATCAACTAAACAATTTGAAATTTGCAAGTAATCCATTTCTTTAAATCTTTTGGGCACTTTTATTTTTTCCAGTCTCCTTCACTAAGTTACATAGTTTATTACAACACAATTGTAAAAAAAAGTTAAATGAAATGTTTAAATCCTTGCTTAGCAAAGACATTAATCCCAGCATGTGGTCATTATAACCAGGAAATTTGTATACTGCCTGCTTTATTTTCAACTTAATGGTTTTAAAAATTCACCTGATAATGTTTTCACAATTCACTGTTAGCTTAATTAACCTAGCCAATAGTATACAAATGTCAGAAAAGGTAGCAATATAAGAAAGTATAGGAACTTAGGATGACAGATTAATGGGGTGGGAAGGAACATGAGAGGCCATCTACAATCCAGCTTCTTAAATTGTGGGTTGAGACCCCACATGAGGTCTAATGAATGAATGATGAGGTCACAATTATGATTAATCATCAGGACATTTTATTTGCATACCTAATTTATATACCTATATCCCTGAGGTCACATGAAAATTTCTTGGGGGAAAAGGGTTGGAAAAAGCGTGGAAAAAGTTTTAGAAGCCTTGAAGACCAAACCCCTCTAGTCAAGACAACACAAGATTTAGCAGCTTCCTCATTAAAGGATCAGAGGGTTTGGAATATGATATTCCATAGAGCAAAGGAGGTAGGATTAAAATCAAGAATCACCTGCACAGCAAAATGAAGTATAATCCTTCAGGAGAAAAAGGTAGACAGTCAATGAAATGGAAGACTTGCAAGCATTTTGATGAAAGAAAAGATAAAAGCAGAATAGAAAATTTTCCTTTTAAATGCAGAACTAAGGAGAAGCATAAGAAGGTAATCTGTAAAAAGAAATCTTAAGGGACTTATTAAAGTTTCTCTATTTAATATTCCTACATACATAGGATGATGATACTTTTAACTCACAAGAACTTTTTCATTATAATGGCAGTTATGAGTATATAGAGATAGAAGGCACCAGGTGTCAGTTGAATATTAAAGGATAATATCTAATAAAATTAAGAGGTAAGAAAAATGTACTAGGAGAAAGAGAAAAGGATAAGTGAAATGGTTTAAATTATCTGCCATAAAGAGACAAACAAAACAAAACAAAACAAAACAAAAACACTTTCACAGTGAAGGCGAAGAGAGAAAAGAGAAGGAAAGAACCTTACTCATCAGAACTGGCTCAAAGAGGAAATAACATACATACTCAATATGGGGTATTGAAACCTAATGTTTAACCTGTATCATATTGCTCTGTCTTGGGTAAGTGGGGAGGTAGGAAGAAAAATTTGGAACACAGTCTTATAAAAATAAATGTTGAAAACTATCTAAAACTACATGTATTTGGAAAAATAAAATACTATTGGCAAATAAGGAAAGAAAAATTTATCTGCTGCAGGTAAGTAGAAAGAAGGGGAGGTAGTGATAGAAAAAGATATTGGAGGAGAGGGTTGTCAGAAGCAAAACACTTCTGAGGAACGACAGGATGAAAGGAGAGGAAATAGTTAAGCCAGTTTCTCTGATGAAGGCCTCAATTCTCAAATGTATAATGAAACAAATTTTTAAGAAATAAAAGCCATTCCTCAGTTGAGGAATGACTAAAAGATAAAAACTATGCCGAAAGGGCTATAAAATTGTGCATATTCTTTGACCTAACAAAACCACTACAAGGCAAGAATCCCCAAAGAGATTTTTTTAAAAGACCAAACTCCTGAATTCATAAATTAGGAAACAGAAGTCTACAAGTTATTTCCCCAAGGAAACACATATATACTTTTAAGTAAAAATAAGGGAACCAATTAAATCAAGACTATTCATTTATGATTTTATTATTTCACAAAATTATTATTTCAAACTAAAAATTATACCCCCAAATTCCATTCATTCTTTCATTGAAATCAACAAAATTATATTCAAAGTCTCTTCATGATCTTTACAACTATTTAGTCTTTCAACCTGGCTTAACACTGAAAATCAAATCCATTTCTCTCTACTATACTATAAACACAGAATACTCTACTATCTGCTACGAAGACAGATAATTTGTAAGTGTGTATAATACATGAAAAAACTTTTCAAGTTTGGTTATTTCTTGGCTGAACTAAAATAACAGTTCCACTACTGACCTTTTTTCATGGCTTTCTTTTTTAGCAGAGGGGCAGATGGCTCAAGTGCACATGCAAAGTCTGCATCTTCTTTAACCTTAGAAGATCCTGAAAAAGAAAAAGGAGATGGTAACACTAAGTTATAGTAAACTTTTGCAATGAGTTTTTTTTTTGCAACACCCATTAACACGAAGTCATTACCATATTTTTACCCTAGATTCTGTTAACACAAGGCTAGCATGATATTTATTCCCTGGTAAATAATATACAAAGTTGTCTCCCATATTTCAGCACCAGGATTAGAGAATTCTGTTCTCCAGTGGATTATCTTGAGATAAGCCAACTCAATTTCTGAATCAGTCATTAGCAGTTGGCTAATAGTAATTTCATTTCTTAACATAGTGCAACTTCAATAACTTGAAATGATGGTGGCAATATTTAAATGGAAAAGCAAAAATTAATAAAATTTTAAGTTACTTTTTTATAACACAAAATAATATGTATTAACTAATATATAAAATTACATATATATTAACTAAAATAATATATAATTTCAAAGGGAAAAGCTAGGTGATCCAGGGAGGCCTGGAGTCAGGAAGAATAGTTAAAATCTTGCCTCAGACACTCCCTAGCTGTGTGTACCTGTGCAAGTCATTTCACTGTTTGCTTCAGTTTCCCTGTCTATAAAATGAGGAAGAGAAGTAAATGGCCAACCACTTCAGTATCTCTGTCAAGAAAACCCCAAATGGGGTCAAGGAGAGTCAGACACAACTGAAATGACTGAACAGAGTAGTTAGTAAATACTCCAATAGGCTGCTTTAGTAAGACCACTTGAATTCTAGTTCTAGTACTACTGAATGGTTCTGGGCAAGACATCTTCCCTAATTACTATAATATCTTTCTATGTAAAATGAGGAAGTTCAATTAGATTTCCCTAGGATTGGACCTGTGATTTCACTTTACAGTACAGGGAATGGCCAAAAAGGAAATTATCTCAAACAATTCAGATTGGCTTCAACTCTCAAATTATTGTCTTAGGTATATAGGTTTTTTGGTCATCCTGTGGCAGTTTGATGTTTTTAAATGTATAAAATATATAAGATCACAACAGAAGCCAATTATATTTTTAAGTAAGATGCCATTTGTCCCATCTAAGTTTATGGACCTCCTGAAATCTCTAGGATCTGTAGACTCCATTCTAAGAACCCATTTCAGAGTTGCAAATGACTTGCCAATGGTCTTCTAGGATTGCCCTCTATTGCTTTCTTTCTTTTTAAAAATGTTTTGAAAGCTGCCAAGCTGGCTTCTTAAGCAACTTTTAGCAAAAGCTAAGAATTACTATAACTATTATGATTTATGAGTCATTCATTTGTTTAATATATCTCTTTCTTCAGCAACATCAGAAGAGCAAATTTAAGCTTTAGTCCATGTACAATTACAGATTCCAAGTCAGTGATAAATAAATTAGCAAAATTTATTCTAATATTCTTTCAGCTACCAGGTAGAGAGAAAAATACATAGAGAATACATACTTTTAATTCTGCCTTTAGTCACTGGCTGTTCCTGTCTAGGTCTGGCTGTAAAAATACATTAAAAATTGTCACAATCAATTAGCATGTGGGACAAAATAGTAAATCAAATGACATTTCAGGTTACCTTTTATTTTATGTGGCAACTCATTTAACTCCACCTCTTCTGAGTCGCTACTTTCAGTATATTTAACAGTGGCTTTTCTTCTAAAAAAATAGTTTTAGAAAAAAAAAAATCAGACATATGAAAAAGGTACTAGATACCAGAGTGGCAAGTTACCCATGAATTTTGGTCCTGAAAGTTACATTTGCTATGAGAGAATCAGGTTTCTCTTATCCTAGAATTTTTCTTATATTACTAATGAAAAATAGCTTAATTTTATATTTTCAATGTTAGTGTTTGGCTATACTTTGTAATTTTTAACAAGTCATTTTCCCCATCATTTAGCAAGCAAAAATGCACCTTTATTCGTATTCTAGAAAATCACAATGATCTAGGTCACCATTCTGCTAAGTCTCTGATCTCATTTATGTGGGCATTTTAACAGAGCAGAATAGTCCCTTCCCAATTCTCACCATCAATAGCAAGCTCAGTTAAGAAAAATAACTGGAGATAATATATCAATAAATTTAAGGTATAGTATTTCCAAAAGAAAAGACTATTCTTTGAGTCATTCAAGACAACATATAATTTTACCTTTTGGGACGAGTACTTGTAAATTCTGACTTGAAATCTTTACTTTTCTCTTTGACATTTGAAACACTGGGCTCTTCACTAGCAGTACATTCCTCTACTTAAAAGTAAAAGATACATATCATATGAAGCAGTGAATAAAAATATGAGAATATATACCATGATAGAAACAAATATCAGACCATCCATAAAAATTGAAGTTCTTAAACTTCATTTTAAAGAATTATGTGTCAATGGACAAGAATTAAGCCATTAGAATGGTAATATTTAAACTATGCACTTTTGGATTAAAATTTTACCTTTACATAGTTCCTTCACTTGTTCATTGTCATCATTTTCTCCATGTTTTGCAGATTTATCAATAATATGTTCCTAAATGAAAAGACTTTCTTTAATGATCATAACTTTCCAGAGTCTGAAGGGACGTCAAGGATGTTTACATCAAGCCATATATAAAAAACAATCCCTTCTACAACATAAGCAATCCTTCCTTGGAGGCCCCTAGTGAAGAAAGCCCTACTCTGTCTTCCAAGACAGCCCGTTCCACATCTGCAACACACTTTACAGTGAGGAAGTATTCCCTCACCTCAAGCCCAATTCTACCCCTTTGAAACTTCTACCAATTGCCCTTAGGCTGAAGCTTCAAACACAAATTACTACTGTGAACTATCATATTGTTGGTTCATAAATTAACTGGAATTAAAAGGTTGTTTTTTTTTTTTATTAAACTTCCAAACAAACTTACAGCAACAGGCTTTGTTTTTTATGGCTGCAAGTCACATTCTCAAGACATAGTATAGAGGTGACAGACAATTAGGGCTCTGTCATGAATTGAGAGGGTATAAACAAAGGGATATTTTTCTCCTACAAAGTTGGACTCAATGTAAAAAGAGGTGGAAGAGTAACTATTTCCCAATAGACAAACTAATAAGTTGTACAGACTGCTTTCCAAAAACATCTCATAGAACAAAGCATTTTCAAATACTCCACCTCCTTCAACTCATTAGTTTTTTCAACAGGAAGAGGCTTGCCATCATAGAAGTTGGTTAGGATCACTGCAATGGCTGCAAGAGTTTTACCCTAAAGGGGGGGAAAAAAGGCTTTATAAATATGTGTATATATATCCAGATTACTAGAAGATGTCTCAACTATTTTGTGGGATGATCCATCTAACGCATAATCAAGGAAAAAGTATATTGGACCAGTGTTACTTATGAAATATAACTTATGCATTTAATGGTTCCCTCTACAAACTCTAAATATACTTGGTGATCTAAAAATCCAAAGTTCTGCAAAATGTGACTAGCATTAGAAAAATGACTCTCCTATCACCTATAAAAGATATGGAAAGAAAGGGCTCTATTATGTATCAAGCATCTCAGAAATGTACTATTTAACTCATATACCAAAGTGCAGTGAAACATTACTAGTGTCAAGTTTCAAAAAATTTATTTTTAAACTTTCTCTCCATTTCATTTACTTTTGAAACAAGTTCTAATTAAAAGTTTTTTGTTCTAAAAAGTTATTTCATTAGTATCGTTGACAAGATAGTTTCCCCAATGTGAATTATGAAGACACAAGTGACATAATCTGCAATAAAAGTATGCATGCAGGACACAATGTGTTGAATTTAGGCAGAAGTTTAAGAATTTAGTGATTAGTTTTTTATTGAAAATGTTTCATTCATTCTCTCTACTTTTAGTAGAACCTTTCATTTAATTTGAAGGACTAAGGAAAGCATTGCTTTTACATGGTAGAAACAGGAAAGATTTTTTTCCACAAAGTCAAAAATGTGTTCCTCAAATCTGGATTCAGCATACCTATTTCCATTTAATGAGTCGTTTTTTAAAAAACCTATTATGAACAACATTACATTTTTATTCTCACACCTAAACTCTTTCCACTTACCCCCAAATGTTATTATAAATTCTAAGGGGGAAAAAAAAAATTACCAAACCCATATCATCAGCTAAAATTCCTCCAAGAACGTTCTCTGGTGGTTCCTTTTCAGAAAAATTGGTAATTGTGTTATAGTAGGAGTTATTTCTTTGTTCCCAAAATGGAGGTAGTTCTTTGCTGTTTTCACGTGAAATCATCCAAGCCAATGCTTGTTTCTGGTGTGGAAGTAAAGGTGTTTCAATAGCCTACAAGTAAAAGAAATTTTGTTAGAAATAGGCAAGCCTTTTCTTTATTATTCCACAGAAACTAGTGGAAAAGTGAATAATATAATAATCAGACAGAAAAAAAGCCAGAAATGTCCAAAATGATACAGTACTATTTTATAGCATACTTAAAACAGAGCAAGTAGTCTCCAATATTAAGACTACAAACTCAGTACCTCAGCTGGTTCCATTTCACGAGTTTTATCATCTTCTTTTAAATCTTCAAACAATTTGTCAAATTCTGTTTTGAGCTGTAATACAAAATAATCATAATGCAAATTACTAAAGTGAAATTCAAAGCTAAGATAAAAATCAAATCAGTCAATGTCTTTAGTCTTGATTCTATCAGAAAAATGTCTATGCATTAAGGATCCATATTTCATTGCTACTCAGTTTGGGAGCATTCCTCCAGCAGAAGATTTCACCCTGGGTAGAGGATTGACTAGAAGAGTGACTTTCCCATAGTCAAAGAGTTAGAAAAGCAGAGTTGGGATATTCTGTTTTACTCTTTTATGCTTTCTCTACAAAAAAATTTAAAATAATCTGCTACTCCAAACAACATTACTATGTAATTTCCAAGTTATATATTCTCAAAACAAAGGCAATGGGGCATAGAAGTGCAAGTCAAGAGACCTGCTTCTTAATGTCTACAACCTCAGGCAAATCAATGTTTCTAGGTTTCAGTTTCCTCATTTGTTAAAGTGAAATTAGATAATCTCTAAGAGTCCTTACAGTTCCAAATCTGAAGCTTCCAATGAGTAACTACATTAACATAACACAATTCTGACTAGAGGATGAATTCAAGCTTTCATATACTTTAAATGTATGAGGGTCCTATTTTAAGTAGTTGCATTCCTGTTGCTATCCTGAATGTGATTGAAGGCAAAGGTAAATAGTCCACACTGAATCCAGGGCTCTTCCTCCTCACCCCTCAACGTACCCTTCTTTCCACTTTCCCACTGGGAACCCAAATCAAATCAATCCCACCACTGCTTCTGGAAAGATCATAATTCATCAGCTCTCATATGGTTCCACTCAAAAATCCTATGATAAACCAGATCAAAACATTCTCTAGTGGATACCACTCTTTTTAGGTCTCCTTACTTATTAAAATTTAAGTTGCTTGAGGGTAGGCACCTTTTCACTTTTGCATTTAGAACACATTGGTTTATAATAAACACTTAATTTAAGTTTTTGATTCATATATTAGATGGGAAAGGGAAAGTAGTCAGGAGGAAAGGACATGCCAACATAAAGGACTATAAGTTAGTTTGTGTATGGACACCAAAATATTATCACAGCAGATTATTTAGGACACATAATGATACAAGACTTATTCACAGTATTTACACGCTTATACTCTTAAGGTTAGGTGGTATATTTGCAATTAATATTAAGAAAATATTTATATTCTAGTCCAATAACTTAAAAAAACAGGTTAAGAGGTGGGCACTGGTAAATATAGCAAGGTCAACCAAAGCTAATGACAGAAAAGACTCTAATTCAAGGCAAAACAACCCAAAAAAGAAAAGAAGCAAACCTGTTCAGTTGTCATTTGCACAGCGGCATGAATAGGTACACTATAACTTGGTCCAGCTCTTTCAGAACTCCAACTATTACCAAAATTAAATCCTGAACCTGTGTTCCAGAAAACAAACCACATGAGCAAAAGTTATTATAATAACTTTATATATACAAACAAAACATTCTAAAACTTGACATGTTTTGCTAAAAGTCTTGTGGACAAAAAAATTATTTAATCCTAACCATCAGATTATTTTACATTACTCAAAGCAACTCTGAGCAAATAAAAAGCCCTCCTCCAACAACTCCTTGAAGTCCAACACAACATTTATGATTTGTAAAAGCCCATTATTTAAAACCAGTCATCTCTTTAAAGAGACAGAACAAAATGTTCACATTTTGAAGCTTCAGCAGAGAGATATTAAGCCCTTATGGAACTCAAAAAGAAAATAGGCAGACTAAATATTACTCCTACCAAAATAGTCTTTATAATCCTTACATTTTTAGCAACAACTTGACAAATTCAACCGGAATAGAAAACAAAGTTAATACATCAAAATAAAGTTTTGAACTTACTTTTTGGTGGAGGCCCCAATTTAAATCCATGTTTCTTCAACTGATCTAAAACTGCTTTTCTATTTTCTTCTTTTCCCCAAAAACTCATCTGAACAGGCATAGTAAAAGCATTGCTTGTTCCATAATGGACCACCCTACAAAGATTTGGGGGGGAATAAAAAAGGGATTCTTTAATTTTTCATTAGCTTTTTTCCAGAAAAGCATTAAAACTAATTATTTTCATTCAATCAAACCTGTAAAATATATATATGGAAAGAGAATGAAAAACTATAATGAAAATCCTTTATCTGTCTCCACCTTTCATTCTTGCTAAAGCCCTACCTGAAAACTAAGCAGGGAAAAATACCAAGTAGGAGCTGAAAATCAAATGTTGGAAATGATAAGGCAGTTCAACAAGATAATTTTTGCAATAGTATAATTTGGAATATAAGGTAACTTTACATAGAACTGATTATAATATAATCAGACAGTAGGGCAACTTAAAGGTTAGAAACCCACCCTACTAGAATTGGAACATGAGAGATTAGGGAGGATTTGAACAAATAAGAAGGTATATAACTGACAGAAGTTATATACTACACAACCTTCCAGAATTCAGCACCGGTAGAATAAGGATACTTTACACTAGCAACACAAACTACTTTCCATTCTTTCTTACACTTCACCTACACAGAGAACATGGTAAACAAGATGAGGAACAAAGGATAAAACTACTAAACAGGCTTTATTTCAGTCAGAAATATCTAAGAATCCAAGGTACTACTATATACTATCCTTACTTCTAAGGAACTTGAATAGGCAAAGGCTAGATCTAAAAAAAAAATAGTCTTCATAATATTTATTATTTCCACTTATGAGGAAGAAACAATAGTTAGCATAAATAGTTATTTACAGGATCAAATGAAGAGAAGGTATATAGTGCTTTTCAAGCCTAAAAGTATGATATAAATCCCAGTTACTAATGACATTACTACTACTATACTGCCAAAGCAAGGTACATCAAGCTTTTCAAGCTTTTAAAACTGCCAAGCATGCTACTTAAAAGAATTTAGAAATAAAATTTCTTTATAACTTACATATCTAAAGTTGAATTACACAGTGCCATTTCATCCTCTAATTGTTTTATAAATACATCAGGGATGAAATAAGGGATAGATTTTGGGATTAACCAGAGCAAGTAGCACAGCAATAGACTCATTAAGAGCTGCCAAGAGTGCTTTTGCATCTATATGCTTTCAACAACAGTTTTTAAAAGGCAAGGAAAACTTTAGGTTGTTTCTAAGACAAAAAACAAACAAACTAGTCCAAACAAACACTGCTTTACTGTTCTAGTTACAAGATTTCTATGGAACAATACTTAGAATTATCGAAGGACATCAAGTCCCTCCTACATATATTTCCACTATGTTAAATAATGGCAAAACAATGTTAAGTGGTGGTGGTCTTACAAACAAAAGACAGGACAAAATAATTAAATAGTAGGATATGATTAGTGTCATACGAATGATAGAGACAGCAAATGTTTCCTATGAACATTGTCCTAAGTAAGTGAATTCTTTATAACCAACAAAGCTTTACTTATAGGCTAACTACATGTAGATGCTGTCTCTGAAGGTTATTTGAAAGAAACTTCCATATAAACATTATTAATATGGTTATTAGATGGAGAGGGTAAAATTAAAGCACAAACAGAACAGTTCCTATTTCTTTTGCCTGTCATCAATTAACAATTACTCTTAAGTTGCACTATTCTTCCCACATACTTCCCCAAACACCTAAAAAGTCATCTAGTTCCCCCATCACCTACCAAAACACAAAGAATTATAAGAAAATAAAAAGGCATGGAGATGATGTATAAGGAACAGAGAAATTCTCAGCTGTTTGATCTCTTCATGAACATTCCACTTGCTGAAACTTCCAGAGACACTTTTACTGTTGCTCTTTAACCATAACACTAACTATGATATCAAGGGCAGTTAATACTTTATAGACTTGAGAAAAGATGATTGCTTACTAATAGGAAAAATACTGACAACCCTAGAATTTGACTTAAGATATTTGTAAAATTCTTCAAATTAAATTCTTACCCTTCCACTTGGGCCAGTTTGTTGTCCATGATGTAGGCCAGAGGGGCTGCAAGTTCTTTCTTTATGTGACCCACCTGATTTCCATTGACATTATTTACTTTTACTGCATTTTTGTCATATGGATTATTAGGCTCTCTCTGAAGTGCCACCATTTCATTATTATTAACCTAATAAAAACATTAAACAGAAGTAACATTTTCAATTTATAATAACTTAAACTGTACTGTCTATAGTATGCAAAGTATTTTTTCCCCCCAGTTTCAGTCTACAGCTGTTCAAAAATATTTTCTCTCAATGTGGCAAACTATTTGCTGGTACTGCCTTTCCTTTTCAAACCTGAAACTAGTTCTAACAAGTTAATTATCAAAACCCTCAAAATCTGCACATTAATCAACACCCTATTTTAATTTTGTAGTTAACTGTTTTAAAATTTCTGAAACAGTACTACTTTGCTAAAATGAAATTTAAACCATTATTCACAACTTAAAAATATTGTCAAGTACCTATAGTTTTTGGAATTTTTTCAAATGCTAATTTCATCTTTATTAATTCATCAGTGCTGCTTTTTCTGCTTTCATTTTTGCAAAGTGGCTCTGATAAATACATACAATTTCTCAGTTTCTCAGTCCACTTTGATGGTAGTTTATGAACGCCAGAGAGGCTTTATGATTGAGTATAAGCAAGAACCTAAAGAAACACATCACATATGGTACATTAGTAAAAGACAGGAACTCAGAGAGGAAAAAATAGGTGCCTCTATTAGAAGCAGATAAAGCCATAAGCAAAGATTCAGAGAAAATACATAGAAAAAGAGGCTCAGCAGTGGGGGGGTGGGGGAGGAGGATGAGAACAACAAAAAAACACCACCACAAAAACAGAACCAGAAAGACATTTAAATAGGTCATGAAAAGGAGTAGATATCAAAAAAAGTAAAAGATACAATACAAAAATATGCATATTGACTCCCTTTGTTTAACATGCAATAATCATTTTTTGAAAATATTTCCTACTTACTACCAAATCATTACCTTGTAGGGAATTCAAGTATGTCCTACTATGAAAAACTAACTGCACTTGCTAATCATATTCCCTTTGAGAACACCTCTTCAACTATATATAATAACCAGATTACTAAACCAAGTGAATACTCATATTTTACTTACCACTCCTGTGTAATATCGTAATCCAACCACATGACCTCTCAAAGTTCCAAATAAAACTGAATCTAGATCTTCATCACCAGCTATAAAGTCATCTGGAGGGACAATGTCTTCAGGATCAAAAGAAGAAAATAAATTGGGATAGGTGCAGTGTGAAAAAGTTCCATGGACTCCATACTGGAAAGACTGCAAATATTTCCAAAGAGGATCTCTAAGACAAGAGGGGGGAAAAAATCAATTACTTTGGATTGTCCTTTTTATCAAATATGAACAAATTATCCAATAACCAAGACAATGAGATATAAGGAAGGTTGTATGCTTCCTGTCCGGGATTCAGACTTCTCTTTGGTTCTACCATTAACTAAATGATCCTAAGCAAATCTCATTACCTATGTCCTTATCCATAAAATGAGGAGTAGGAGGTAGCATGAATTTGGCATCAAAGGATCTATAACCAAAAGTTCCTTTTTCCCTTTTAAGTGACTAGCCATGATCCACCCAGGAGTTCTTACTGCCCTTAAGTCTGAACTACACTTTTAACAACCAATAGGCCAGAAAAATACAGTATCTCTAATGCCTGGAACTAAAAAAAGTTAGTTCCATATTTATATATATGCAACAATTTTAACGTGAGGTATTCTAAATACTTAAAGCAGGTTCCAAATGTTCTCTTTTGAACACAGAGCAAAACCTAATTTTAAGAAATACATGTATAATGTACTATTTTATAGAGAGCTATCTCCATATCATTGTAATTGGATTTTTGAGAATTTATCTATTTGGTTTCAAGGAATCTTTTTTTATATATTACCTTCCTCTGGCTCACATTAAATATATATACACCAAATATCCTAAACAACAATCCCTTAAAAGTCACCACCTCTAATCCTTGATCCAAAATAACTGGACTACTTGCCCCTCCTACCAATGTCCAATACTTCTCGGCCTTCATCTTAGGGTCCCATGGTATAAGTTCCTCTCTTTTCCCCTATTCTTGAAATATGACCTGTCCAAATTCTTTCCCCATGATCAGTTTGCCTTGAATACATCTGTCACCCCAACCATGAAATGTAAAGTACTGTATAACAAATGACTTCACATGTTCCTTTCCATGTGCCTAACAACATATTTACAAAAACCATTTTAATTCGAAATATATACTTTATAATCTAACTTTACCCATATGTCAAAGTCTCATGAGGGAATGAAAAAGAAAAAAAAAAATTAAGGCTATTATGAAACCACTTATCTCTACTATTTGAGGGTGTTAATGGCTTCATCTAAGGCTAATAGCAATTTTAGAATCATCAAAATGATGCTCACATGGCACAAATTTATCAAATAGCTAATGTCTTCCCCAAAACTGAAACTGATGTATAAATAATAAAAATCATTCTTTACATAGTTTTGTTGTATTTACATAGCATATATATATGCTTGCTACCATGGTCTTCCCTCTAAACATATCAATTAGTAAATAGAAAACAAACATCATTCATGACTAAATTATGAAGGATCTTCTAAATTAGAAGTTTTTAACCTGGGTCTGTCAATTAAAAAAAAAACACAACCTTTTGTTAAATGTATTTCAATGTAATTATTTGTAATCTTATGTATTTAAAAACATTATTTTGAAAAGGGGTCAAAAGGCTTCAAAGGAACAACTTGCTACATGGAAAAGTTTAAAACCCCCTGCTCTGGATCTGTGCCAGGATTCTAGCAAATTCTTGTTTAAAAAAAATCATTAAAATATACAAGTATGTATGCATGTGAGAATAAATGGGCCAACTCCTTATACAAAGCTGATGTTGGATTTGGATTTTGAGGATATAGCTTTTGATCAATGATTCTAGACTAACCTGTTCTATTAAATGACTCAAAAGTTAAATAAACCTTCTGTAGACTAAATTATAATAAGAGTGAACATTATATAACACTTGTGTCAGGTTTCGCAACTATCCCACACATGATTCTTACAACCACCTTGCAAAGTAAGTACTATTACCCCCATTTTACAGATGAGATCTTATCCAGGATCACACAGCTTTGTTAAGTGTCTGAGACTGAATTTGAACTCAGATCTTCCTGACTCCAGGATCAGAAAGGTCTATCTACTCTGTTATGCCTTATAGAGGACTATAAAAAATTTTCATTTAAAAACATTGAATTTCTAAGTCTATCATGTATTTTCTCAAGATACTAAAAATACTAAAATCATGTGCAAGTTTTTATAACTTGTTGCGTACAGAACCACTGACTTGCTCAAATTATTCTTCAAATTTTGTCTAGCAGTGTCAATCTTTGCAAAATTTACTTTTTGTTACACGATTTTAAAAATCAGCTCCAAAAATACATGTAATTTCCACTGAATACGGAAGCAGCAAAATATTATCTTTTCTCCCTAGCTCTTTTCTCTATCTACCTGTCAATGGTTTTCAGTCTCTCCCTAGGTCCTGTTCCACATTTTCCCCTTCCTGTCCAACACCTGCACTTGATTGGATGCAATACTGGCCAGCAGTCAGCTCACTCAATTCTAAAAACTTTCCTTCCCCCAATAACTCAGAATTCCTCTTTTCTTCCCAGACTAAAGGCATCACTTTCTGTCAAGCAACAGCCTTTTCCCTCTTTCTCCTCTGCTCCAAGTCAAGCCTTCAACAAGTTTTTGAAACAAGCCAATAAAATGCATTTCTTTTCCATCTCCATGGTGACTAGTATCTTTCACCATCAGTCTCTTACAAACCCCCCAGACCAAATCGAGTCACTTTTATCATAGTAAGAGTTCCTTAGTGTTTAAGGGTTCGCATAGGGGCAGTTTCTTCCTTTTACTGAGTCAAGTCCAACTTCCTCAGTGGAGCCTTCCCACTCCTCCCCTTTACTGAGCACAGTTCAATCTCCAGCCCGACCCCGGGAGGAATCCGCCACCTCTTCCAAACTCCTCCCTCTGCCCACACGTCCCAGAACCTCTCTCATAAGTGCCACACCCCCAGAGCCCGATGCCTGGCCCGTGGTGGGCACCAACTGTTTCCTGCACCAAGTCCCCTCGATCCTACCCCCTGACAACTTAAACAGGTCTATCTCAGTCGCTAAAAGGGGCAACCACCGCGTTATCTATTTTATTAGAGATTCTCCATCGAATGGAAGAGCAAGAATCCCAAGTGTCCACTAAACATAAAACCGCCCCCCCCAGCACAGTATTTAGCGCGCGAGCCTGGCGCCCCCCCCCCCGCGCCCCCAACCCGCATTTTATTTAAAGGGAGGGGAAGCAAGCCCCGCGGATCCAGCGGCCGCTCCTCCCCCGGGGCTGCCAGCTTCCCTCGAGACCCAGCCGCGCGGCTTGGGGAGACAAGTTTAAAACGCACGAAGGATAACTCACACTTTAAAGAACACCTGGGGCGCGTCCGTCCTAGAGAGGGGAAGAGAAAGTCCTCCGGTCAAACCGGGAGCACGTGAACGCTTCTCCCAGTTGGGGTTTTTGTTTGGGTTCAGTTGGTTTGTTTTTCTCAGGAATCCCGCGGAGGGGGACGTCACCGGAGGAGAGCCCGGACAGGTGAGGGGCCCTCCCTGTCCCCTCCCCCCGCGCCTCGGGCCAAGGTCTCGGACAGGGGACCCCCTGCTGAAGACGGAAAGGGGGGGGACGCGCGCAGGACGGGCCCCTCCCACCCGCCACGCGCACCGCGGGAATTCCCAGAGGGACTGATTTGGGGATCCGGGCCAACCGTTACTCGCTTCCCCTCCCCCGGCCCCTTCACCTCCTGAACATCCAGGACATGGCGCTGGGCACGAAGGCGGGGTCCGGGACCTCGCCGCTCTCAGGCCCCCTGGGCCCGCCTCGCCTTTCCGCCGCCGCCGCTGCTGCTGCTCGGGTGCGGGCCGCGCCGCTGAGGAAAAGCGAGGAGAAAGCAGCGAGCGAGCGAGCGCGCCGCGAGAGGGATGCGAAGCCGAAGCTCGGGCCGCCTCTCCGCCCCGCTCCGCACCTCCCCTCACTCCGCCTCTGCCTCAGCTTCTGCCTCAGCGACGGCGGCGACGTCGCGTCCCTTCCTCCGCCCGTCGTCGTCGAGCGACGCCGCCGTCTCCCTTCCCGCAACAAACCCAGCCCCGCGATCTGACGAGACTGGCAGCGGCACGCCCCAATCGAGAGCAGGCTTGCCTGGGTCTTAACCAATCAGCGTGTAGAAGAGGCAGGCGGCGACCGCCCCCGCGCTGCAATTCAAAGAGGTGAGTGGGCCGGGCCCCGCGCGGCTGGTTTCATCCGGGCTTTTCCCCGCCCCCTGGGTTGGCGCGCGGTGCTGTCCCTCCCGCTGGGAGATTGGGGAGGGCGGGCTTGAGGGGTAGCGGGGAGTGGTGAGCAGAGGCTTACTGGACTTGTGATGTCCAAATTTGTGCTAAAATTGTAAGGGCTCCCTGCACGGGGAACTCCTACCTGCACCTGGGCTCCGCTGCTTTTCCGAGCTGAGGACCCACTGCCCCATTTGCTTCTTGCAGCCTAGACAAACCTTGGGGTCGCCTTGGGACTATTGCATCCCGCACGCCCCCCGAGATACCCAGCCCTTGGGCCCGGGAACCCAACGTTTCCGGTGCTGTGCCTGAAGGAACAGCCCTAGAAACTAAGTTTCATTTCGCATATCTTCGAGATTCTTAATCAGAAGTTAGATGTACGACTTGTTCTTGACCTTGTAATTTGTTTCTAAATAATATTTTTTTTGAAGAAAAAAACTTAAAAAAAAAAAACAATAAAGTTACAAAGATTGTACATTTGACGGAGGCGTGACAATACCCACCCTTTAGGGAGGTTGAATTAGGTGTGCCTCGTAGAATTGCATTGTTCTCCTATCCTTCTCCTGCTGGAGCTCCTTCCTTTCGTTTCCCACGCCCGGGCTGCACTCAGTAGGTGCAGAATTAATGCCTGCCTTAGTGGAATTAATGGGACTGCTAGATCTTTAAAAGCCTGGTAGATTTTTAAAGGAGGGAACCTCGGGGGCTTTTGGTAACAATCGTCTCGGAACGTTTGTTCCCTTAGAACGCAGTTAGTTCCAATTGTACTCATGATATCGCTAAGATTTTTTAAATCTGTTTTAAAACCTCTTGTTAATTCAATTAGGGGGGTTGGGCAAGAGAGTATCTTTAGGGATTTATTTTCAGCTAAGAAGGCCATTAAAACCAAAGCTCGATGGCCCCTGGGGAATTCTTGTACATTGCTTTTGAGCCCCTTCAGATTCGAGATTCTGGGATGTATAGAAATTAACTCAATTACTCTAGGATCAAATGAATAGATTCGATTATTTTAGATCTGGAACTGGGTTCAAAACCCAGTTTTATAGGAAGCACAATGAACAAACCATGCCTTGACTTTTTTCCTATGATCCTAAGGCTCCCCGAGTTATTTATTTCTTTTTCTATCTGCCTTTTTTTCTTTTAACAATAGAATAGATTGTTAGTCGACTGTTCATTTAAGGAAGAAATTCAAATTATAGAAGTCAGTTTTACCAAACTCGTGATAAATTTGATGGGCACAGAAAAGAATAAAAATTATGACTTCAAACGCAAACTTTGAATGTTAAATTGAATTTGTGGACAGCTACATTCCCTCAAATGATTCAGAATTTTTCATTTCAGTTTACCTAGCCAGAATTAATCATCAGAATGATTCCGTGTATAAACTCAAACCCAAGTTCTCTTATGAAGCATCTAGTAGGAATAATTCCATTTTTTGCCCCTCCAACCATTTTTCCCTTCACTGATTTGACATTATTCCTCTCAAAATTCATCTATACTAAGGTAACTGGTCCCTTTGTATGAGTAGATTTGGAAATAGGATTTCCATTTTTATCAACATTATTTACCTACAGATAATAGATACATACCTATCTCTCATCCATGTGACTGATCGGATATATTCAAGTTCTCAACATGTATGTCCATACATGTATAAATAAAATATGTGCATATCTATGCATATATACATATGCATGTGTTTATATATATACACATCTATTCACATATGTATATATTGTAACATTTTTCATATTCTCTAAATCCCAACTTCTTAAACTGTGGGTCACAACCCCATATGGAGTCATGTAACTGGAATGGGAGGTATGAACTTATGATTTATTATCTTTGTAACTCTTTGATTTGTATACCTATTTTATATTCCTTTAAACCCAGGGTCAAATAAAAGTTTCTCCAGCATAAAGGGTCACAAGTGGAAAAAGTTTAAGAAGTCCTATTCTAAATATAACTTATATGGGCATTATAGTATATAGGTATGTATATACATATACGTGTATGTATATGTGTATGAATTATATGATTTATTTATATAATTTATCATCTAATATCAGATTACATAATTTAGTAATATAATTGCATGTATAATATTTCTATTAATATTTGATTACATGTACATATAGAAAAATACATATAAATAAATCTTGTGGACTCACCTTTGTATCACTAATAGAACGTTAAAGTATTATCATCATAGTAACTATGTCTGAAGTCAAGGGCAGGAATTTGGAATCTATTTTTGTTCTAATCCTAGTTACCATTTTCCACAATCCCCTTTACCACTCCCGGATTTCCTTCCACTTCTGTGGACTCCTACAGAATCACCTAGTCAATGGAAAGCATTTACAAATTTGCATTTCAAGATCTGTTCCACAAACTTTGCTCCCCAAATACCCCTGGAGGCCTCTGGAGGAGACCCAGTAATCTTTCACAACTCTACAGTAGGACCAAGGCCATTTTTCTTTCTCAGAAATTGTTAGTTTGATCCATTCTTCATCACCCACCCTTATTCTAGCCCAGGCAGGAGTTCCCTTGAAACAAATCTTCCAGTTCCCATGCTCTGAAACATTCACTCCAAATTTCTGCAGTTCCTGATTTTTCTTAAATTTGAGTAAAAATTTTCCTTTCAAAAATAAAAGTTAAAAAATTAATATAGAATCTTGGGATGATCTGTAGTAATAAAATGATAATATTTATTAATTGATTGGAATTGGGAGGGTCATCTTAGATGCTGTGTAGGCTAACCTATTCTCTACATAGCTAGCATTTGTATAACTAGTATAGATTTTAAGATGTCCAAAGCACTTTACAAATATCTCATTTAATCGTCATGACCACTCTGTGAGAGAAATACTATTATTCCCATTTTACAAATAAGGAAACTAAGGCCCTGTTAAGGAGGGTTTTACAGATGAGCAAATTGAGGCAAACAGAGGTTTAACAATTTGCCAAGAATCCCACATCTAGAAAGCATCTAAGTTCAAATTCGAAATTAAATATAGATGCTAGAATTGTAACTTGGTTTCCTTTGTAACCCTATGAATTTAGCTAGTCCATTTAAAAAGCATGATTCTGAGAAGAGGTTCTTATGTGTCATTTGTTATACTTGATTGCCAAAGGGACCCAGGGCATATAAAAAGTATGAACAATACCTGGTCTAGGTAGTTTCCAGTTTTTCAAAGTCCTTTTTAAAATGCAGCACCCAGAAATGAATACAATATTCCAGTAGTGAATAGAGCCTGGAGTCAGAAAGACCTGAATTCAAATGCCACCTCAGTCACTTAACTAGCTGAGCCTAAGTAGGCAAGCCACTTAAGTCTGTGTGCCTCAGTTTCTCCATCTGTAAAATGAGCTAAAGAAGGAAGTGGCTAAACCACTCTAGTATCTTTGGCAAGAAAATCCCAAATTGGGTCATGAAGAATCAGACATAACTGAAAAAACGACTGAGGCACAGACAAAATTACCTTATTAATTCATATTGAACTTATTCAGATAAATTGTCATATCTATCTCCATCCCCTCCCCCAACATCACCTTGTACTTAGGAAAATGGGTTTGGGGAATGTAAGTGTAAAGCTTTACATTTTGATTATCTTGCTGAAGACGCTACTATAGACTCCTCCTTTTATATTTAAAGACATCTCTTGGGATGTTTGTTTCAGAACTTTGTAACATACTTCTAGAACATCCCTTTCCTCCCATTTTTTCATGTTGCCATTATTTCTCTTTTTATTGTTGGTGTTGCTATTATTTTTTGCCTCCACCATCTAAAATAAATGTGGGCTGAAACACATAAAGACAGAAATACTGCATTTCAGTATCATTATGCAACAAATCAGTTTCATTTTTTTGAAAATGTGCCAGGAGTTAGTTCCCAAACTTGTCCTTATCTAGCATTTTGAAAAAAACTTTTCTTTCTATTCACACAGACTTACCACAAATTAGTGGAGTTCTGTCAATCAATACATTAATCAAAAAACTTTTAGTAAACATAAGTGTTTACTGTATGCCAGAAACTTCACTTGTCCTTGGGGATATGTATGTGTGTATACGTAAAATATTCCCTGACTTGAAGGAACCTTAGCATTAAATTATAAGCATCTGTTAAGAAAGTGCCATCATTTCATTTTATTTGTGTTAATATGTAATCGAAGTCTTGATTAATACATTAAGATATACATTTTTCCCATTAAAAGATGAATCATGACATGGTCAGTTCTGGGGACAAGAAGACCTGGTTTCAGGTGCTACTTCTAATAGAGTAGCTATGTGACCAAGAGCACTGAGTTTGGAATCAGGAAGATTCATCTTCAAGAGTTCAAGTCCGACCTCATACACTTTCTAGCTGTGGGACCCTGGACAAGTCATTTAATCCTGTTTGCTTCCATTTAATCATTTGTCAAATGAGCGGGAGAAGGAAATGGAGGACCACTCCAGTATCCTTGCCAAGAAAACCCCCATGGAGTCACAAAGAGTTGGACACAACTGAACAGTAACCACACAGCAAAGTCCTTGGTCCTATCAGAAAGAGATCTAGTGTCAATGACAGTGACATTATCATCTGCTTTGTACCCTAAGAATCCTGGGCTTTCCTACCTGACTTGCTATTTTATTATGTTATATTATAATAACTTTATTATTATAGTTATTATCATATCACATTATATATTATAATTATATGTATCATAGCATGTTATATTTTATATATTATATTATTATAACATAAGCTCCATTAAGACCAGGACTCCATTTTTTTCCTACTTGTATCTTCAAGGGTTCCACAGTCTTTAAAACTGGATAAAAGAAGAGTTGCTGGTTCAGATTGGTGAAGGGAGGTTGGGAGGTTCCACACATTCAGAGAAGGTTCTTTACACTGATGACTGAGGACTGGACTGGTTCCCACTAATTTGTTTTTCAATGAAAATGAAAATGAAAATATTCCTTCTATAACCTCAATTTTGCCTCATTCTCACAAAGAGTAGTTAAGAAAAGACTATATGCACAGTGAAGAAGAAAACTGACTCATGAATAGACTTGAAGGTATATTTTGCAATACTGGCACCCAGCCGACATCAAACAGGACTGACATCAATCTTAAGGGGAAACGGAACTTTAGACACAACACTTACTAACTGTGTGACCTGGTCAAGTTACTTAACCCCAAATGCCTCTCGGAATATGAAGACTATTTGATAACTAGCTACATTATCCTATTGAAAGGTTCCAAAAGTTGGGGTGTTCCATGAAAAATTAGAAAATTTATGGATTGGAGAGAAGATAGTTTTGATGGGATAGATGGTGAAGGGAGTTTGATTATATGAAAACCTTTGAAAGGAACAATTAAAGAAAATATTCCTATCTACCAAAACAGAATAAATGAGGTTTTGATATATAATGCTTTACATACTGTGCTTGAATAATTTGATCAAAGACCTAATGAGAAATAAATGAACTCTTCAATAACCAGAATCTCTGAATTTATTTCCAATCAGTGAAGTGACCTGGGGGCCAATATTAGAGAACTTAGAGAACCATATCTTATTCTTAGTGGACATGGCGTTCACTTCATTCATAAGAATTTTCCCTGATTCAGTGTTCTCAGCCCTGATCTCATTCAGCTGAACCAAAGCAAGAAACAAACTAGAAGGTGAACGTGATTTACAAGTATTGCTGTCATATCTCTTTGCTATGTCTGGTTTGCAAAGAGCTTTACATATATGTTATGAGGACAGGACAAAGAAAAAAATTAAAAAAAATTTATGTTCTTTTATATAAGCTTAGGTTCCTGTTGCATTGAATTAGACCTGTAAAAAGGTTTATTGAAAGCCAGGGACAGAAAATGTTTGGGAGCTTCTAAATATGAGTGAGTTCTCTCTGTATTTCCTGATTTTAGTATTTTCTTCTCTGGGAAGAGAAAAAAAACTGTTCTATAAACTCATCATACCACCAGGTGTCTCCAAACACTAAGATTATCAAACTAGCAAATAAACTCCTTGATTTAAGGATGGGGGGCAGGGGGGAAGGAAATCTGGAGAAAAATAATGCTTCAAGCATGGAAAAAGAGGGAGACAGAGAATCATAGATCTGAGTGTGGTGAGGGACTTGGCTGGTCATACCTAAAAGGAGTCCCCACCTTAACACTCCTGGAAAATGATCATTCAGCCTTTGCTTGAAGGTTTCCAAGAAGGAGAGCCATCCATCATCCTCTTTGGGCTGATTCTAATTGGAAGCAACATATTCCTGACAGTGAGTATAAATTTTCTCTTTGTGATTTCATGGTTCTGAGTTCCCCTTTTCCATCTCTCTCTCAGATTCAGACATGGTGTTAACTTGTGGTTATTTTGGTGAAAAAATGATTATTTAAGACATAAACAATGCAAAAGGCATTTAAGAAAAAGAAAATGAAAAGCCTTAAGAGCGTTCATTCCAAGTAATTGGAGTCCAATTGGCATGACAAGCTATTGTCCTTCTCAACACAACAATAATTAATAATAGCAATAATAACTAGCATATATATAGTGCTTTGCAAAGTGCTTTACACATTTCATCTCACTTGAGATTAATCTGAGGGTAGTATTATTTTAAACTGGGTCAAGTAATAATGTGGGGATCGTGAAAAATTTGGCAACAGTAAAAGGTTTCTGAATGCTCCATGATCTGCAGAATCAAATATTCTGCCAACATTTAATTCTTTATGTAAAAACAAACAAGCACATCCATCTCATTAGTATGCAATTTTTTGTCATTAATAAATGGTAAAATTATATGTATGTACATATATATCAAACAATTGTTTTAAAATAAATTTCTTTAGGATTTGTCATCAATAAATGGTTGATTTGTATACCTCTGTATACAATCGTGTAAAATGTAAAATTTTCTCAGGTGAAAAGGAGTCAAGAGTGAAAAAGTTCAAGAAGCCCTGACTATCCCATCTAGTTGCCTAATAAGACAGCCTCACCTTTCTGCCTAGGAGTGTCCACTTTCTGATGGGGTTGAATTGGGGTACCTGGTGACCCACCCACCCAAGATGGAAGATGCTTCATTGTGCAGGGGCTTTGTCACGTATTAGCAGGGTGTTTGGGGGCAAGCCCCTTCCCCTTTGGAGATCTCAGCTTCCACATCTGTGGAAATGAATGGGATATGAAGTTGGCTCTGCTTCCTAAAGCCCCTTCCCCCCTCTCAATGCTAGGAGTCTTGAGCTTGAGGAAGGAGGCTTAGGGACATTTAGGGTTATCCTAAAGGCCCCAGGGCAGTGGGAAAGTATCCTGGCCCGAGGGCAGAATGAGATCCAGGGTCAGGTCTGAGATCTAGGGGCATCTGCAGCTGGAGCTGTGAGATGGCTCCGGAGAAATGGGCTCCGAATATGTAAACCTGGGAGTTCTCAGCAGGTGGCCAGAGCAGGGAAGCAGAGTTACACTGTGGAAAGACTTAAATTTGCAGTCTTCCTCCCTCTGCTATTTTTGAGAACTCACTTCCCTTTTTGGGACTTCCAGTTCCTCCTCCAAAATGAGTCTAAAGTTCTGTCTTGCTCAGTGAGCCTATCAATGATAAAGTCATCAAGGGCTGCAGCAGGGAAAGAAAGGAGATTTTCAGTGTTCCAAATCTCCAGTCAAATGGAGATATCTCCCCAAACTGCACTGATTCCCAATCCTTACTGATTCCCATTAAATAGATATTTACTTAGCACTCGTTGCATGTTTTGGGACCCTGAACAGTTACAAACACACACAATCAGTCCCAAAATGTAATCCTCATCTTCCAGGGGCTTGCAAGGCAGAATACACCCATGACAACGGACTCCTCTCCACCCCCTTTCCATGAGGCTCTGGTTTTTTCGATGAATCTCTAGCACTAAACGGGATTCAGATTGACCCTGCCCACTAGGCTGCTGCGGAACATTGGAAGTTGTCATATGATAACTATATGACAAAGATGCCTTTGAAGGATTTAGGGCAACAACATTCTCATCAGAGATTTCTTCTGTCTCAATGTCTGGCTTGGAAACTAATACATTTTTAAAATACTTTTATTCTTAAAGAAAAATCTTTTGTCTAACAAGAGTTTATTAAAATACATTGTGAACAAATCTAGTTTATACCATTTAAAATAGATCCATTTTTCATGTGCTTGGTGTTTGAGTCATACAACATATAGAAAGGTAATTTAAAAAAATACAGGGGTTTTTAAAAATCACATTTACTACTTTTAGGAGAAGGGGCAGCTCATCTTGCTTATTCTGATGCTGTTTCACAGGCAGCCTGGCCCCTGTGAAGTCAGGGGCCTGGGGTTCCAATCCTGGCTCTGCTTTTGTGAGTTGGACAATTTCTTCTCAAAAGAGGAGTTGGACTGAAAGACCTTTAAGGTCCTTCTCACTTCCAAATCTATGACCTGGTTGCTACCCCTTGCTGTATTGAATTAGAACATACCTAAAAACAATTTTTAAAGGCCAAGACAAATTTGTCTTTAAAATATAAATTTGTATTGAGATTTTTTAATGTAATTAATTTTATTATCAATTTGACAAATACCAATAAACATAAATATCTCCACATACATAGAAGGGGAAAAGTGGGATTACATATAATCTGAATCTCTATCATGTGCTTAATTTTTAAAAGTATATGTCATGATTACATATGTATAACCTATATAAAATTACTTACATTCTCAGGGAGGGAAAACAGGAGGATGGAAAGAGAATTCCAAACAATTTGGAATTCACAATTTAAAAAAAACTAATGTTAAAATTTTTTTCAAGTAATTTGAAAAAATATATAATATTCCAAAAATGTTTGTTAATTTAACATGGAAGTACCAATAGTGCCCTGACTTTATCCATAGCCTCTTCAGAATTTTGTTCTACTCTCTCTTAGAACAAGTTCTAAAATATTTGTCTCACCCTTAAGCTCTGGCCTAATGCTAACCAAAGCAACCTTCATGAAAACTGACCTCCCCTTCTCTCATCTACTTCTCCCCTCTAAGGAAAAGCAAAGTGTGTGGGGTTGGGGGGAAGTAGAAAGGGGAAAATGTCAGAGCTTCTCCAGAACAACTATTTCCAACCTTTTTAGAGTTGCCATACCTTATTCTTATTTGTTTGATTCTTTTAGGAGGTATTCCAAAATTAAATTATGTGAAAATTAAAAATATGAAAAATGAATTAAGATTTATTTGGAAGTGGAAATAAATAGAATTCTACATACTCCTTAAGGTAAACAGAAGCATCCTGAACTGTCTCACAAATGTGAGAATTTGAGAATCCCTCTTTTAAGATCTGAATGGTTTTTTTTCCCCTTTGGAACTGGTTGGATTAAATGGAGACATTTTTGAGTAGAGGAGTGAGGTGATCAAAGCAGTATTTTAAGTGTCTTAGCCTGGTGAGGCAGTGTGTAAGGGCAGGGAAGACACTGAGAATCAAATTAGTAAGCTGTTGACATCCAGAGACAAAATGATGAGATCCTGGGCTAGGGCGGTGGGAGTGATGAAATCCAGGACCAGAAGAACAGTGGTAATAGGCAGGGAGAGGAAGTGATGAACCTTGGAGACTCTTCAAAGAAAGGCTTGAAAGCAGCTGGAGAGAGACTGGATTTGCAGAAGTTGAGTGGAGGCGACGGAAAATATTGTGCCAGAGACTTCAAGGACCAAAGTTTCAATTCGAGTTTATAATTAGGTGTCTGAATGTGGTACAGCCAAGTGCCACTGCTTATCAGAAAGGACAACAGGTCATTTGGGGCTGCCATTGTCAGAGGAGGCTTCTTGGGGAAAGTGAGAATTAGAGGAGACCCTGAGGAGGAACAGGATTTGGAGAATTAGGAAGGAGAATCCAGCTTCTCTTACAGTGATACCATTTGACCACGGCAGATTAGAACCAACCTGTGATTTCCAGTTTTTCTTAGTTTTTATCATTACTATGAAGTAGTTACCTAGAATAATCATTTACCTGTATAGAGTACTCATCTAACACCAAAACAATGCTTCCCATTGCTTCCAAGTACCTGACAACGCAGCTAATGTTCTAATTCCTTTGTTTCATCCTTACAAGGATGTATTCTCCAGAGCTACAAGGGGAAAAAGTCCATTGTTAACCACCATTTAACTCTCCCATCCCCACAGAAAGTCTGAGCATCCCTGATCCATAACCTATAACCTGGGGGACACAATTGTTCTGGTGTCATGCTTTGGGCAAGAACTGTTGCTTTACAAATTAAGTCTATGGTTAAGCTCCTGTTCATCAGTCTGATGAGATGGTGAACTTTGTTGTACTGCTTTAATATTTATTTATTTTATTTTTGGCTATAAATGTCTCACTAGTGAGGGAATTAGAACTATAAGTGGTTAATTGTGGAAACTGAGTGAACCACATTGACTTCTGGTAACTCAGTTCTGGAGCTAGCTCTAGCCCATTCTATTCACTTATGTATGGGTCTAGTTCAATTTCTATCTTATAAAAAAACTTTATTCGTTTATGGGAATTGTGAGAAAACTTTATTGCATTGTTTGAATACAGCCCTGTGAAGCTGGATCAGCAGTGGGGACAATTTATGCTGATCAGAAGCCCATTTATATCCAAAGACTGATGATGAAAAGTTTTTTCATTATTGTCTTTCTCAAGCAACCCATATGTCTTATCTGCAATCTGGCTTTGTCCTGATCAGTCAGTTATTATTTCCACATTCTTTTGATTGTTTACAGTTGGAGAAGGGGACACCTTTTTTTTTTTTTCTGAATTCAAGGAATTGCATCTGTTCAATCTCTCCCACATGGGAAAATCCCTAATCTTTTCTCCAATTAGAAATGTGATTACCTAAATTTGTATCTTGGTTAATTGTTTTCTTTTAATTAATTAGTAGCATAAAAATCTGTTTTCCCCTATATTTTTGGTTCAGCCTTATGCTTAGGAAGGGGCTTGATTCAACTCTAAGTCAATTGGCATACTTTGATTAAATCAATATGCCCAGAATTTTTTTCCTGTCATTTCATCTTTCACCTGCCACACTAGGTAATAATAAGAGCTAATATTTACATAGCGCTTTTAAGGTTTGCAAAGTGCTTTACAAATATCATCTCATTTTATTTTTACTACAACCCTGGAAAGTAGGGGCGATTATTATTTCCATTTTACAGATCTGGAAAATGAGGCAGATAGTGGTTAAGTAAGTGACATGGACAAAGTCATACAGTCAAGAAGCATCTAAAGCCAGATTTAAACTCAATTCTTCTGATTCCAGGTCCAGTAGAAGACAAGGATGTCTTAGAATTTGATAGAGATATAATTACAAAAGATGAAATCAATGAAAAAAAATCTTAAATTGTCTTAAAAAGAAAAGGCTGTAGTAGTAAGTTTGCCTAACTAGGAATTTGGGGCAGATGGAAGGTCCCACTATCTTGAAAGGAGGGCAGGATAAAATCTGACTTCTAATAGACAGTTCTCAGAATGTCAGGAACTTCCTTCATTGAAGGTGGAGGGAGGGAGGGGCAGAAGGGAATTATTCTTCTTGGGTGCTGGGCCAGCCACTGGGGAATGGGTGAGGAACCCCCCAGAGCCAGTGTGTTAGTGCAGGTGTCTAGGGATCCTAGTCACCTATAAATCTCCATCCCCATGTATCTTTCTAAGGATTGGCTTGGGTAGGAAAGTCTCAGGGTACTGGGATCCTGACCTCCATCTTCCTGGGCCATTGTGCCAGCTACTTATGTAAATTTGTGGGGAAGGAGGAGGCTGGGAGGACATTGCTCTGGCACCACAAGAATGAACCCCTGGGTATGTGGTGAGATGTGGCAGGAGGGACCTATTTAAAAGACAATTTGGAATGGTGAGAACTGCTGTCCAGAGTGAGAAAAGAAGTGCTTTTAAAGCACTATATGCCAGGCACTGTGCTAGAGCTTTTCAAATATTATCTCACTTGATTCTCAGGACACTCTTGGCAGGTCGGCGCTGTAAAATTAGGGTTTGACTTGATTCTACTCTAAGGTCTAAAAATTATGAATAATGCCAGTGGGAGGCTTCTGCTTTTTAAGCAGGTCAAATCTAGGCAGGGGAGGGTCCTGAAGAGTTTGGGAGAGTGAGCCAGCCTAGAGCTCCTGCCATGTGCCTCACCTTATGTTCAATGCTGTGCTTTACGTAAAAAGAAAACATCAAGGAATACTGATAAAGCACCTACTATGTGCCAGTGCTGGGGATACCAGTACAAAGAGCAAAACAATCTGTTGTTGCAATGAATTTAATGAGGGAGACAACCAGTACATACATATACATATAGAAAACATTTATGTGTATATGTGTATGTATAGATATATATGTAATACACACATAGCATAAATCTTAAGTTAGTAAGTTTGTTTGCCAAAAATCCATCTCACAGGATTGTTCTGGGGATTAGGGGAAATAACATATAATATATGCAATAATAGAGCACTTGGCAAACTTTGAAGCACCATGCATCTATAATCTAGGTAAAATATACATTTACATAGGTATGTGTATGTTATGTGTATGCAGGTACGTGGATGGAACAATAAACAGTGACATATCTATTGTTAGAATATGTGTGTATGTATATATACACGTGTGTACACACAGAGAATGACAGCGGTTATTTATCGTGTCCAGCTGTATACATATATGCAGGGGACTAGACAGGATGGGGGATGGAAACCTCTACCTTGATCAGTTAAGAGGTGCACATCCTAGTAAAGAAGCCGGCTTGCAGGGGGCTGGGTTGGACGACAGATATAACGGATTTTTACATATATGCAGGGTGCTAGATGGGGCTGCTGATGGAGGCTTTCTCTCAAGAGATGGATATCCGTGTGCAGAGAATGCACGCAGGGGCGGAGGGAGGGGGACAATGGATAGAGCACGAGAGATGCCCATCCGAGTGCAGAGACATGCATACAGGGGCTGGGTAGGACAATGGACAGAGCAAAAGTTGAGAGATGTACATATGTGCACACAGGGCTGGGCAGGACCGAGGACTCCAGCCCAGGACGAGCTCCGGGGCAGACCCGCCCTAAGCAGGCAGTCCCGGGCGGCTGCCGCGGTCTCTTTAAAGAAGGGGGTGTGCTTTGCCCCCGGCCCACGTGACGCGGCCGGCGGCGCTCACGGAAGTAGGCGCTCCTCCCCGGCTGGCCCTCCCCGCGGCGGCTCGGCGGGGGGCCGCGGCCCCGCAGCCATGGTGCGTCTATACAACCTGCATCCGTTCGGCTCGCAGCAGGTGGTGCGCTGCCAACAGGAGCCCGAGCGCGTGTGCTGCGGCGGGCAGGACGCGCTCTTCGTGGCGGCGGGCTGCAAGGTGGAGGCGTTCTGCGTGGAGCCGCGGGACCCCGAACCGGCGCGGCCGCGCTGCTGTTTTTCCACGCTGGGCCAGGTGCTGCACCTGAGCTACAGCGAGCCCGGTAAGTGTGGGGGAGCCCTGCGGTCGGTCCCGGCCCAGCCGCCGCACCTGCGTGCACCTTTCCCTCAGCGAGTTCCCCCGGGGGAGGGGGAGAGGTCCAAGGGGTGGCTGCGTGCGTGCGCACCCGACGCCCCCTGTGCGGGGGCGGGGGGAGGAGCGGGGGAAGCGAGTGGGAGAGCTGTGGACCGTGCGGCCCCACCCCCTTCCCCTGCGGAGCAGGAAATCGGCGAGCCCTTTCTGGGGCTTTCCAGACCCCTGCTATGGATGGGTCGGGGCTGTGTCCGCCCTGCCAAAAAGCACTTAAAGCGGGGCTGCTGCCGGGCACACCTAGGCATTCTGCATTCTCTTTTCCTAGGTACTCGTGCCCCGCGAGGGGCTCACCCTCACTCTGTTATGGGCTCCTGACCCCCCTGCGCGTCACCTGCCAGGATTTTGTGTGTGTGCTCCCCAGTGACTCCATCCCCGTTGTAAGCTCCCTGAATGCAGGAACATTTCTTGCTTTTTTGTCACAGTGCTTGATCTACATACACAGGTGTTTAAGAAAAGAGACGGAAATCCAATAACTAGTTAAATTGGAAAGTCATTTATGCACATGACCAAAAAAGATGATTTTTATACGAAAATCTGCGGACTGCCTACCTTTCACCTAGAGGGTTCCCTTAAAATATTGATTTAATTGATAGAAGTGCTGCAGCGAGTAGAAATACGTGACATTACCTGGAAGGGCTAGGGGAAAAGCTTTGATCATTTTGCATTTCAATGATGGATCTTTAACTGCCTGGACTTCTCAAGTTATTTCATCTTTAGATCCTAGTGACCTTTGTTGCAAATGACCATGACAGACTAACTAATCTCTAAGGCCTAATAATTTATTTATTATCAAAATATAATTCTTGGTGCTTGCAGAATGGGTGACATGAGCCCTAACAATTTGTTATTTATCAAAGTATAATTCTTGGTGCTTACAGAATAGGTGACATGACTTTGTATTTGATCACTTCCTTTGTCACTTTCTCTCCCCTTTCCCCCATCAGAAACAGTTTACATCCTCCCCCTTTTCATTGTCTGGAGCCAAAACCATAAGTTTCAGTTTCTTATATTTAATGCTGCCCCTCCCCAATTAGGCATCTAAACGCAGAGGTGATATGTTGGTGAATTGAAATTTATAGTATTTATCCCCTCTTTGAAAGTAACCGAAGAGCTAAAATAATGGGGAGGAGTTAGGGAGGGGTTAGACATTTTCTTCCCTCATCAGTTGTGGACCTCTTGGATTTAACACTGGACAACCTAAATTTACTGAAATTCTTAACATGGGCTTTGTGGACCCATGTGAGGGTGGCCTCCCCAAGGAGATACAGAGTTCAGGAACTTGGCAAATTTAGATGGAAATTTTAATAAGACAGCTTTCTTTTTTAACCTTTGTCTTTTATTTTATGCATCATCAGATCACCAAAGGGTGTTAAATTGATGATGTCATTGGAAAAGGAAATCTGCCAGATGAGGAAATGTCCAAATCAGGTCAGCATCTTCTGAGCAACATATTGTCTTCAAAGAGTTGCCCAATCAGTCAGAGGTTGTGGTTTACCCTGGGTGACATAGCCTGTATATGTTAAGAGGTAGGCTTTTTCAACTGAAATCTCTGTGGTTTGGAAGCCACACTCTGCACTCTTATCAGACTGCCTCTCTTTACATAGACTTATAGAACATATATTTCATAGACACACTTATACATATATATGGAAACCAAGAAATCAATTTTTTTTTCAGAGTAGGAAAAAATTGAGTAGAGGTAACTTGATGAATGAGAACTAAATTCCTTCCTCCTTAAGTCATTTGTATTTAAAAAAAATTAGGTTACATGGAGTACTGTTGGTTGACTGCATTTGTTTTCAAGATATTTTTCTGATAACATGCTGGGTGTGCCTTCCTCTTAACTCTCTCTCCTCTTCTACTTTTACTTTCCTTCAATCAGTACAGGGAAAAGATATGATGCTATTGGCATTTACACATATTATGCTCTCCTTTGCTCGTGGAAGTCCTTGAATGAGAACCTTTCTTTGCATATCCCTCTCTTGAAATCTCCACATTTTTCAGTTTTCCTTTTTTTCTCCCTCTTGTACTACCACCTTCAATCAAAATGAGAAAGGTATTATCTCTTATTTATTTTTGTGGATTAATTGATTATACTTCACAAAAAGTAATTTTATCAACCAGAAGTATTGTAATTATTTTAATTTTTAATATCTTACTTTACTAATAACTAGAATAAAAGGCTTTTACTATTAAAAGCATTTTATCAGTTGGTAGGAAATTTAGGGATGAGGATGATTATTGAAATCATTCCAGTGTTGGAGGTACCTTTAACTTGTAGTCCATTTAAACTCCCAGTTTTTTTTTTTAATTTTTTTTTTATTTTATTTGCATAACATATGTGTGGGTAATTCTTCAACAATAACCCTTACATAGCTTTCCGTTACAAATTTTTCCCCCAACTCCCCACCCTTCCCCTAGATGGCAGGATATCCATTACATGTTAATTATGTTAAAATATTGGCAAATCGAATATATGTATACATATTTCCAAATTTGTCATTGTTGTGCAAGAAAAATCTTGTCTACACAAACGATATATCAGATAAAGGAAACACAATGTAAGCAAACATCAATCAAGGAGTATGAGAATGTTATGTTGTGGTCCACATCTCGCATCCCTCTCTCTGGGTGTATATGGCTTTCTTCAGTGAACAATTGGAGGTGGTTTGAAACATTTCATTGTTGAAGAGAGCCATGTTCATCAGAATTGATCGTCATATAGTACTGTTGTTGCCGTGTATAATGATCTCCTGGTTCTGCTCGTTTCACTCAGCATCAGTTCATGCAAGTCTCTCCAGGCCTCTCTGAAATCATCTTGCTGGTCATTTCTTACAGAACAATAATATTCCATAATATTCATATACCATAATTCAGCCATTCTCCAATTGAAGGGCATCTATTCAATTTCCAATTTCTAGCCACCACAAAAAGGGCTGCCACAAACATTCTTGCACATGTGGGGCCTTTTCCTTCCTTTATGATTTCTTTGGGATATAAGCCCAATAGAAATGCTGCTGGGTCAAAGGGTATGCACAGTTTGATAACTTTTTGAGCATAGCTCTAAATTGTTCTCCAGAATGGCTGTATCCGTTCACAGCTCCACCAACAATGCATCAGTGTCCCAGCCCTCCCACATCCCCTCCAACATTCATCATTAACTTTTCCTGTCATTTTAGCCAATCTGACAGGTGTGAAGTGGTATCTCAGGGTTGTCTTGATTTGCATTTCTCTGATCAATAGTGATTTGGAGCACCTTTTCATATGACTATAAATAGTTTTAATTTCATCCTCTGAAAATTGTCTGTTCATATCCTTTGACCATTTATTGATTGGAGAATGGCTTGAATTTTTATAAATATGAGACAATTCTCTATATATTTTAGAGATGAGACCTTTATCAGAACCCTTAAATGTAAAGATGATTTCCCAATTTATTGCTTCCCTCCTAATCTTGTCTGCATTGATTTTGTTTGTACAAAAACTTTTTAACTTAATATAGTCAAAGTTATCTATCTGGTTTTCAATTAAGAGTTTCAGTTCTTCTTTGGACATAAATTTATTCCATCTCCATAGGTCTGAGAGGTAAACTATATTACATTCCTCTAATTTACTTATAGTATCACTCTTTATATCCAGATCATGAACCCATTTAGATCTTATCTTGGTATGTGGTGTTAGATGTGGGTCAAGCCCTAATTTCTTCCACACTAGTTTCCAGTTTTCCCAGCAGTTTTTGTCAAATAGTGAATACTTATCCCAAAAGCTGGGGTCTTTGGGTTTATCAAAAACCAAATTGCTATAGTTATTGCCTAGTTTGTCTTGTGATTCTATCCTATTCCACTGATCGACTACTCTTTCTTAGCCAGTACCAAATGGTTTTGATGACTGCTGCTTTATAATATAGTTTTAGATCTGGTACAGCAAGTCCACCATCGTCAGCCTTTTTTTTCATTAATCCCCTTGAAATTCTTGACCTTTTGTTTTTCCAAATGAACTTTGCTACTATTTTTTCTAGATCTGTAAGATAATTTCTTGGGAAACTCCCAGTTTTTTAAAATAAAGTTTTACATAAACTATGACAAAGTCACACCTCCCCTATTCTGCATTTGTGAAGTTGATTCTTTTAACCCTATATGCGATTTTATATTTATTCCTATTAATTTCCATTTGTAAAGGTTACCCACCCCCAGTTTCTTTCTAAAGTCTGGTGTATCAGTGTCATCCACATTTAATAAGCATGACATCTGTGCCTTTAACTCAATCCTTCATAAATGGCACAGAGTCCACTGGATCTTTCCATTAGAGATCTGTCTTTAAATTGATATTAAGCCTTGAAAAAATGTCCATTGGTTCCAGTTATCGAACCAAACCATATCACATATAGTCTCCGTCGATCTTGTCTACAAGTAGAGCATTAGGGATTTTATCAAATAATTTGCTGAAACCCAATTATACATGTGTAGTATGCCTCTAATCTGTCCATCTTAAAATTACTCTCAGGAAAGGAATTGCTTTTTGCCTAACTTGATCATAAGGAAATAATCCTGACTTTTATGATTAGTGTTTCCCCTTCTAAGTATGCAATACTTCAATAATGTATTTAGAATTTTGCCAGGAATAGAAGTCAACTTCATTACCTCATAGGTGAAGGAATCCATCTTCTTCCTTTAAAAAAAAAAAAAATCAAAACAGTGTTTGCTTTTAACAGTTCTGGGAACCTTTGTGGTCCTCTGAGGTATTTTAAGATCACTAGCAGTGATTCAGCAGGTAGGTCTTAGGACCTTGAGAAGTCACTCATCCAGGTGATTCATACTCATTGAGATGGCCTGAGGTATCTTTTTTCTCTCTTCTTACTTAATAGACAGTTCCTTTGTGCAAGGGCCAGCAAAGAAGCTAGTTTAATTGGACCACAGAATGCTGAAAGGGCATTTATACATTCCTTTAAGGATTGCAAAAGATGACTCCATCTTATCTGGTTTGATGCTGACAACAATCTTGTCACATTTTGCAGATAAGAAAACTGAGGCAGAGAGCAATTAGGGGATTTGCCCAGGGCCACACAGTTGATAATCTGAGGCAAGATTTGAATTTACCACACTACTTAATCTAGTAATTAAATTAAGGTTTCTTAAACTTTTTCCATTCTTGACTCCTTGTCATTTGAGAAATCTTTACATGACCCTGTCTCGAATCTGAGCCCAGGTGTTGTTTCTGGCAGCATTTGCGTGTGCAAAATGCACATGTTGTGTATTCAGAACAACTCATTTGATATAACATGGACAAGCACTGCCAGAAACACCTTGAATTCTTAACACATTTGATTTTGAATTAATTTTTGGTCATTGTGTTCAGAAACCTTTTACTGCTGCCAGTGTTTTTGTGAACTTTATATTCAGTTACACAACCCCACATGTGATCACAAACCCCAGTTTAAAAAGGTTTGCTTTATTTGAAGATAGATTAGAAAGAACAGATGAAATCTGTCATGATAGAATTATGGATTTTGAGCTGAGCAGGATCTTAGGCATCATATAATCCATCGACTTATTTTTTCATGTGAGAAAAACAAGACCCGAGACTCACTAAATATGTCACCAGCAGTGAGCTGATGATAAGGAAGTCCTGAGGAATGATGGAGGGGAAAGGAAATGAGACTCTTTTTCTACCCAGGAGGAATTTTTTTTAATAGTACATAGGATGATGGTGATTGCTGATATGCATTTTTCTGGTGACAATAAGGACACATAGTATGGTTTGTCTCAGGGACAAGGAGTTCACTAGCTGATGACCTGTGTCCTCGACCCCAAAAGAAGTGAAACATCTTACTCATGAAAGTCATGTTCTTTTTACCACTTTTTGCAGGAGTTTTCTCTGTTGCTTGAAAGGGGATGTGTATGTGTATGTATAACATGTATTTATATCTATGCTTATGCATATTCACACATATGTTCTATATATAACTTTGTAAACTTAAAAGCACCATAGAAATGCTAGTTATTATCATGAAGATGATGATGATTCTTATATTAACAATAAAGGACCAAATGTACCAATTTATGCAAAAATATAATTTTCTTTGAAATAAAAATTCTCATTCTATCTGTTTTCTTTACATGTAAAATAATGCAGCATGAATTGATGCATCTTAGTCCTTTGAGATGTTCCTAAAAATTCTGGTCCATCTGATGTTTTTTTTTTTTTTTTTTTTAATAAAGCTTTTTATTTGCAAAACATATGAGTGACCTTTCAACATTGACCTTTGCAAAAAACTTTTTTTTTCCCAAGCTTTTCCTTTCCTTCCCCCCACCCCCCACCCCTAGATGACAGGTAATCTAATACATGCTAAATAGGATAAATTATATGACAAATACAATACATGTATACATATCTATACAGTTATCTTACTGCACAAGAAACATCAGATCTAGAAAGAGAAGAAGAAAAAAAAAACAACCTAAGAAGGAAAACAGAATGCATGGAAATATTCACAGAAAGCGTTAAAATGCTATGTTGTGGTTCACTCTCAGTTCCCACAGGCCTCTCTCTGGATGTATATGACTATCTTCATCGCAGCACAACTGGTTTGAATCACATCATTGTTGAAGAGAACCATGTCCATCAAAATTGATCATCGTATAGTCTTGTTGCTGTGTATAATGTTCTCCTGGTTCTGTTGATTTCACTCAGCATCAGTTCATGCAAGTCTCTCCAATCCTCTCTGAAATCCTCCTGTTGGTCATTTCTTACAGAACAATAATATTCCATAACATTCATATACCATAATTTATTCAGCCATTCTCCAATTGATG
>JAJPUD010004675.1:74415-89087 GCA_023553655.1 Myrmecobius fasciatus
AATTCCCTTGAAATTCTTGACCTTTTGTTTTTCCAGATGAATTTTGTCGTTATTTTTTCTAGTTCAGTTAAATAATCTCTTGGGAGTTTGATTGGTATAGCACTAAATAGATAGATTAGTTTAGGTAGTATTGCCATCTTTATTATATTCGCTCGACCTATCCAAGAGCACTTGATGTTTTTCCAATTGTTTAGATCTGACTTTATTTGTGTGGAGAGTGTTTTGTAGTTTTGCTCATATAGATCCTGACTTTCCCTTGGCAGATATATTCCCAAATATTTTATATTATCGATATCCACATTTCTTATAGGCTGCTTTTCTCCACCTTTCTTATATAGATTACTTTTCTCCACCTTTCTTATAGGACGCTTTTCTCTATCTTTCTTACAGAGTGCTTTTCTCCACCTTTCTTATATAGATTGCTTTTTTCCACTTTTCTTATAGACTGTTTTTTTCCGCCTTCTTACAGACTACTTTTCTCCACATTTCCTATAGGCTAGTTTTCTCCATTACAGACTGGTTTTCTCCACTTTTCTTACAGACTGCTTTTTCCACCTTTCTTACAGACTGATTTTCTCCACATTTCTTATATAGATTGCTTTTTCCCACATTTCTTATAGACTGGTTTTCTCCACTTTTTTTACAGACTGCTTTTCCCACCTTTCTTACAGACCGCATTTCACCACCTTTCTTGTGGGCTAGTTTTCTCCACCTTAATATAGCAAACTGGGAAGATCAGAAGTCATTTATATCAGGATTAATATATTGGGATTATATTATAGAACAGGAGGACAAATATTTATCTAAAACATAGCCCAGACCAACCTGTGAAGACTTAGGGACATGGTCACTAGGTACGATTTCTAATAGCTCTTCTTTCTTTTATAGGCTTGTCCGCCTGTTAGTTTGGATATCTGCGCCTTAAGAATGCAGCTTTTCATAGGACTGAAAGCAATATGTCACTTTAGGAATCATATTATCCTTTTGACTAAAGCAGGTACAGAAGATATCCTAGAAAGAAGAAAGTTATCCAAAAGTCTGCTGTAAGTAAATTCCATTAATTGACCTGTCTTCTTTCTCACTCCCACATTTCTTTGTTATTTTATTTTTACTTCACAATTCCTAGTAAGCTCAAATAAATAGAAACAGTTCCTGTAGTGTTTTTGATTTTTAATTTAATTTTTTTTCAGTTAAAAAAATTATTTTTTCTTTTAGCTTCTCCATCCCACCATGGAAAAACCAAACAAAAACTTTGTGACAAATAGGCATGATCAAGCAAAACAAATTCCATGTTAGCCATGTCCCCAAATTGTATGTCTTAGCTTTTATATTGAGTGCCTCCCTTCTTTGTCAGGAGATAGCTGGCAAGTTTTTTCTTGGGTCCTCTGGAATCATCCCATAGTCCTTTCAAAGAAATTGTGATGGACATTTTTACTGAATGAAAATAGGCAGTCTCTTGAGTGAAATTTCCCTCTTTGGTTTCTTTGAAAAAATTCTTGAGTCTTTTTTTTTCTTTTTCAGGCTTAACTGATGAGATATTTTTATAGAACTTAGAATTAATTGAATAACTTTTGGAGAGTTTTTTTTTAAGAAAGAAGAAAAAGCAGAAGTAAGGGGCTCAAACTCCACTGAAGATTTCTCTCACCTCTTAAGAGGGAAGTGAATCTTACACATGAAGGCACTGTATAAATCTGTGCTTTTAATGTTTAAAACTTAGGGGATATTGGTGTCTTTTGCAAAACAAATTAAAGGAAGAAGACAAAAATTGTATCACATAAAAACTGAAAGTTTAGTGATTATCATTTTCTTATTGACCTTTTAAAATCTCAGTAGAGAACTTTCAAGTAGAGACTATTTAATGCTCTTTCTTCTTTCATACTCAGTGCCCTAGTACCAGTGCCTGGTACATCAGTAGATGCATAATCAGTGCTTATTGAATAACTGAGCCATTTTTCTTCTTAATCTGAGGGTGTTTTCTTTGTATTTAAAAAGTAATTTTGACAATGTATTCCCATTTCTGAACCCATTTACAGACCTCAGATCAAAATATGCAGGTCTCCTTCAAAGCTTAATGACTTAGGTAAACTGTTTTCAAGTCAAATAAAATCAATAAACATTTATTAAGCACTTACAATGCTGGGCCTGGAGTCAGGAAAACGAGTTCAAATTCAGTCTCAGACACTTAGTAGCTTTGTAATCCTGGGCAGGTCATTTAACAGTCTCAGTTTCCTCATTTATAAAATGGGCTAGAGAAGGAAATGGCAAACCACTTTATTAGAAAACCCCAAATTGGGGGTTCCTGGGAGACTTACTGAGAAGGCACAGAACCTGGAGATGGAATGCCTTATGTGATGATCAGCAAAGGTGCCGGGCTTCTCGGAGCACATGGAAGGGAGTAAGAAGGTCAGACATGTAGGAAAGGATCAAGTGGTCCAGGGCTTTGAGAGCCAAATGGAAGATTTTAGGTTGGGTCCTAGAGGTAAGAGGGAGTCACTAGTTACTTAAATGGGGGAGTGACGTAGGATGATCAGCTTAAAAGCTGAATGGAGGGTGGACCACAATGGGGAGAACCTGGAGGTAAGGAGGCCCACTGGAAGGCAATAGTCCCCTGTGGGGGAGACAACTGGAAGATGGCAGTGTTCTTGATTGTAATAAGGAAGTTGGGTTGAGGGGAGGATTTGGATGAAAGATAATGAGATTAATTCTGGAATTATTGTTTGAAATATCTACAGGAAGTCCACTTTGGGATATCCAGTAGATGCTTGCCTGCCATCTTGGTCCCCAGTAAAGCTTTGGTAATCTGCTCTGGACATTCAAGGCATGGACTGTCTCATTTCCAAAAATCCAGCTAAATTCACCTCCCCCAAACATTCACTTCCCTTGACCAGGGAGTGCAAACTAAATGAATATTTCTCCTAGAAGATATTTAGAAAGATAGATCTAGGGGGAGGGGGAACCATATTATTCATGGGAAACGAAGTGCAGGGTTGTGGAGAACTTTTCACTTTTACGTCCTTCATACTGGATTTCTTTCTTCTGTACCAACACAGAAAATCAGAAGTTGCTTCTTATCAATGGGCAAAAATCAATTAGCCTTGCATAATCTTGAAGGCACATTTATACTCTAGTCTGAATATACTCTAGTCTGAATAGTTATGTCATAGATGCTAAGGTTAGCATCCCTGATGTTGGAACAGCATAGGAGAATTTTAACAAGTGTCTCCAGAGGACCAAAATTAGGATTTACGTGAAAGAATTTGGAGGCAGATTCTTACATTTGGAATGTCACTTTTAGGCTAAAGCAAAGACAGTCCTTAGCATTCTATTTTCAAAAAGCTTTCAGATACTTAGGCAATTGAAAAAAATACACCCAAACATTTGCTGTCTTTGCAGCTGACCCAACCGTATGTTTGCTTGACTTTATGCAACTGAACTTTGGTTTGGGAAGCTTCCTGTCTCAGTTACTTAGGAGTAAGAGAGGAACTAAATCCTATGTGTGTTTTCAACTTCAAAATGAAATATGAAGAGCTAGAGATTATTTTTCTTAATCATTTGCCCTTCTAAGTAACAGTTTGGAGAAGTCAGAAATAATGGGTTTAATAGTAGACATCAGAGGGAGGTACAAAATTACTAAACATTTATTAAATGCCTACTATGTGCCAGGCACTGAAATAAATCCCCGCTTTCAAGTAGTTTGCTTTCCATCAGTGTTTAAGCATGATGCACATAGTAGGCATTTAATAAATGTTTACTGAGCAATGAGACAAAATGTAGGTGTATGAGTATATGCCAATTACAAAAAGAAAAATACAAAATAAATATATAGGAGTTAAAAATACAAGCTAGCAGTGGTTGGGGTTAGGAAAACCTTCATGCTAAAGTTCATGCTTGAGCTGTCTTAAAGGGAGAGGAGAAAGTGAGGAGGGCTGTATTCCAGACTTGGGGAACATCAGGGAATGGAAGTTCAGAGTGCTGTTATTTAAGACAGACAGAAAGCCTGTTTGATTGGATTGTTAAGTGCAGGTAGAGGACTAACGTGAGCACTTTTCATATGTTCTTGTATTCCTTACTACAATTTTGAAAAAAGTGCAGTTGTTAACTTTTATCATGAGAAAAAAATCAAATTTTATTGGTTTCTTCTGTTTTGTATCACCTCAAAGCCCAGGAGTTATTATTCTCATGTTATGGATGAGGCCCATGGTCTCACAGATGGTAATAGTCACGCCAGATCTTCCTAATTCCAGGCAAATCCAGCACTCAAACATACTACAGTATAGACCATCTTAAAATAGAAAATTCACTAATTTTAAAAATGTTATGATTTATAAATTACTACTAGACTTATTGAAAGGAATTTATTTTTTAATTCACTTTGAATAGTTGTTTGTAGAAATTAAAATACTTGGTAACCATGTAAATCTGATTATTTGCTTTTAGCTCCAGAAAAGATGGCAGTATTAAACTCAAGTCACCTAATGCAGTGGAAGCTGGGTGGAATTTATATATTGTGAATACGATTTCAACTGTGCAACTCTACAAAGAAATGGTATATTGGGGGCTACTGATTTCTCACTAATAGTATCAGTAATCAATGTCTATTTGCATATTAAAATGCCACAGACAACCAGCTTCTAGGTTTTTACGAGAGACCTTTCTTTTTTGTATGGACTTTGCTTTCCCAATAGTTCCTTAAATATAGGAGAGCTGACTTCTTTTTACCTTCCATTTATTTCTTCTGGAACCTTTTTAAATGCTATTGCATTCACTAGCCAATCCTCCTTTTCACTTTTATGCTAAGAAGAAAAAAATGTCCATTCTATTCTCTACCTATACAATAGAGTGTGAGCTTAGACATCTTTTAGTTTAATGCCTTATTTTCTTTGAAGAATTTCAAGAATTCTTGGACAATCCTCAAGAGGCCTTGGGGTGTGATTGAGAGAACAAGACTTTGAGATTAAATCCTGACTCTGTTGCTTACTTACTGTTGCTGTGAACACAGGCAGTGCAATGAGTTAAATTCCCTAGAGGATCTTCAAACACAAAATGAGAGATTTGGAGGCTTGGACTAGAGCAGAACCTTTTTTCCTTGAGATGGTCCCTTTTGACAATCTGGTGAAATCAACAAACTCCTTTCAGAATAATATTTTTAAATGCATAAAATCAAATACAGAGGATTAAAAAAGAAACCAATTATAATAAAATACAGTTAACAAAATATTTTTAAAAACAAGCTTATGGAATCCCTGGGTTAGGAACGACAACACTCAATGAGCTCTAACATTCCTTGCAGTGCTAACATCTCTTCCAGGTGAGTGAATGAAAAAACATTTATTAAGTGATTTCTGTGTATCCAAGTACACAGTGTCTGATTTTATGGGTAGGAATAGGAAATAAAATTGACATCTTGTTTGACAGTTGAAAATTTCAACAATTTTCATGACTAATGCTGGAGTAACCTATAGTTTCCAACTGTCAAAATGATTGTATTTTTTCCTTTAAAAACAAATCATTCATGATTTCTTTTGTTTTTATATCACCTTAATTTCTTCAAATTTTTCTCCCCCTCTTTTTTATTCTTTGTTATAATCCCTTATAACATGGATTACATTTTAAATCTCTCTTAATTTCTTTTAAAATTTTTCTGCATTTTAGTTTTTGTTATAACCCATTGTAACAAAGAATGAAAGATTTTAAAAGCAGTTTAGTAAACCATATATCTAAGTCTATCTGTATATGTAGTGTTTTATACTTAGTTCCCTCCCTCCTCCTTTGCCCCCCCCCCAAAAAAAAAAGAAAAAAGAAGAGAGGTAACAGTATCATATTTCTTCTTCAGGGCTCAGTTTGGTTATTATATTTACACAGCATTCATTTTCACTTTTTTTTTGTTTAAACATGATTTCATATAACTTTTTCTGGTTCTGTTTACTTTCCTTTGCATCAGTCCATGTAAGTCTTCCCATGCTTCTCTGAAGAATAATTGAAAATTTCACAAGAATATACAGTAGTAACAGTAATTGTTACTCAATTAAAAAAGAATATTGCTTTCTTTCTATGATTAAAATTAGCTTTGTTAAGCATGTCTTAAACTCTTCCTAATATGATGGCTTCTTGTTACAAATTCTTAATGAAGAGAGTCTTTATTAGCAACATTTCCCTTTTAAAATTAAATTTTAATTGTCTGGGAAATTAAAGTCTTCTTTCTCTTAACAGGTAGATTGAGGGGCATTTTAGGATCATAGAACTGGCATTTTCCCATTAGCCATCATGACCCACCTCTCACCTCTCCCCCTGTTGTAGGTAGACTACAGTAAGACTTATAAGAACATGAGAACTCAGAGCTGCATCCATCTCCTCAGTGAAGCTCACCTCTTAGTGAGAGCTGCCCTGATGGATCCCTATCTCACTGAACCCGGAGAGAAAGAGGAACTCTTAGAAGCTTTCAGAGAAAGCTGTGGGCACCTTGGAGACTGTTACAGCAGGTGGGTGATTTGTGGCAGGAAGATCCTATCTTGGGACCATGCGAGTAGGTAAGGGGCTCTCTCCCTGCCATGGAGACTTCTTAGGTGGGGGAGCTAGTAGGGGAACATATGAGCCAAGAAGGGGTGTCTGTGATTGCATGAGCTTTGAGGTTTGTCTGCAAGGTGCAGGCTCCCTTCTCTCTCTAACCTCCCCAAAAAGCCAAAGCAAAACAACAATAACAGTAGGGGAAAGTCCTCAAGTTTGGTGACCTGCAAGGAGATTGAACCAAATGGGTATAATTATAGCATCAGACAGCGTTGGGAGGCAGGACTCATATTTTCACCCATTTCTGTTACTTGGAAGGTGCTGTACTGGATAATGGAGGCTACAGGTACAAAATTGGAAACTCCAGGGGAGTTTTCCATTTCATTGGGGAGATTATGTTGAATGAATAAAGCAGTGAGGGCAGGAGGGAAGTCTACAATGTAAAAGATAACCCCAGACAGGCATCCAGAAGGAAGAGAGCGGTTGTATGAAGTGGAGATGAGCAGGAAGGAGTGAGGGACAAGGAAGAAAAAGCACAGAATGGGAGCTGGAGCATCATGTGTGGGGAACAGAAACCAGTTCTGACCACACAGTGAGTTAGGGGAAGTAGCACATAGCCAGGCTACAAAAAACCAGATTATTATGAAGGGCTTTATAGGCCCAACAGAGGGTTTATATTTGCTCTAGGGGACCCACTTGAGTTTATTGAGTAGAGGAGAGGCAGGATGAGATAGGTACTTAAGGAAAATCATTGTAGCAGCAGTGTGGAAGATGGACCAAGAACTCTAAGCCACACTCAGAAATTGATCTCATTATTGGTTCCTGAACCTGTGTTGTCATTGGTCCTCCAGCCCACCATCTTGTGTACCCATGTTCTCCCATTAGTTTGAGTTTTCTTCTTTAAAATGTGCTCAGTTTTCCTCTGTCCAGATCATGGTGGCTGTTGTATACCGGCTCCCTCATTTCCAAAGAGTTCAGCCCTGCTCATTTCTGTCTGTTCCTCTCAATTCTGCTCTTGCACTATGGGATTTCCCCCTCCATTTTAGTGGTCCTTCAAGCTTTTCCATCTCATCATTTTACAGTTTTTTTTTTAAATTATGATGATCGCTTTACCTTCCCTCAGCGAACTCCAGTGGTTGTCACACCTGGGATCTCATCCTTTTTTTACACACCTACTCCATTAACCAAAAATTGACATTCTGACCGTATCATTTTGTTCCTCTGTTTCCTCCTGTTCTTTGGCCTCATGGTGGCCTCCTCTCCTTCTGCCTCATGGTGCAGTCTCAGGCCAGTCTCTGACTTCACTTTCCTCCCTTTCCTCCCTCACTCTCCTGGCCTTGAATCCCTCAGCTTGCCCTTCCACCCCTCATCCCTTGCCAAACCTCAATCACCTGCTGCTCTCCCCTTGGCTTTTTCCCCCTCACTCAGTGGCTGACAAAAGAGCTGGAGGACATCACACAGTCATCCTGTAGTCACGTTCGTGTTACTCGATTTCAGCTGGGCCCACCTGCAGTGTGGCAGTTGTTCTGCTCCTTTCCAGTTGCTTCCCAGCTCAGACCCTGCAAAAGCTATTCCAGGTCCTCTCTTCGAGCCTCCCACATGTCCTGCTGCCTCCCCTCCCTCAGCCACATTTGTGGCTGTCCCCTCCTCTCCATCCTGACAGATGGAGGCCATTAGTTCCCCCTCTTTTTCATTTCAGAACTCACTGACACCTCTTTTCCCCGGGCTTTCGCCAGGACCAGCTCTCCTTGCGAGCTCTTGTCCCCTTTCTCATCTTCCCCTGCAGGTTGCCCCTGTAGGAACCCTAAATGCCCCTTCTCTCTCTCAGCCTCTGTGTCTGCTGGTTCTGAAGGCCGCTGCCTTCACACACACCCGAGCCTCCCTTGTTCGGGGAGAACTTCCTTTTTTGGTTTCTTTGCTGATTCGTCATCTGCATGGTGGCGGTTAGTTGCTGCCATGGTGCACAGAGCACGGGCCTTAGAGCCAGGGAGACGAGTTCAAATCTGGCCTCAGACACTTACTGGCTGGGCGACCCTGGGCAAGTCATTTAACTGTTTGCTGCCGTTTCCTCATCTGTAAAATGCCATCCTTTCACAAAGCTCAAGAGCCACTTTCTACAAGTCTTTCCTCCTTGTGAGCGCTGTCCCTTCCAAATGACACTATATTTATTGACTTAATCTGTTAGGGTACTTATTGTATCCCCCTTTACAGTGTAAAGTTGTTGCCAGTAGGGTTGTTTCATTGTTGTATTTATGTTCTTAGCACCTACCATAATTCCTGGCAATATTGTAGGTGCTTAATAAGTGTTGGTTGGCCAATAAATCAGTCGTCCCCAGAAGGTCCAAGCTATTTACCAGGAGATTTTCTCTTTTTGCTCAGCATCCCCAGAATATTACTGGTGTACTTGGGCCACCTTGGCTACATTTTTGTTCATACATTTCATGTTATGTTTGTCGGCATCTTTGCAGTCATGAACCATGTTATAACTTTAGCAATTCACTTATAAGCAAAACCAAATCAAAATAAGATGTTTAACATTTGTGTTACAGAAACATGTTGGAAAACTCCTTTATATCAACTAATAGGTATCGAGTAAAAACAATTTTGAGGGTCTCGTAGAAAAAGCCACCTGTCCTATTACTGTACTTAAGACTTCTGAATTGTTAAAAATCTGACGTCCTTCACTTAGTCATTCATCCGCTCATTTATTTACTCATTCATTTATGATGTGTTTTTTTCATTTAGGCTTGATACCCAGTATTCTCATCTGGCCCTGCCTTATTATAAGATGTCTGGTTTATCTATGACTGATGTCTTGACTAGGATAGACTCAGTGGTAGAAGATGGATCACAGAACGCTGAGAGAGGCTTACTCTTCTACATAAACCATTCCCTTTATGAGAGTGTGGATGAAGAATTAAGTGAAGTAAATATGCTTTTCTGTTTGTTAATTTATATTATGTTTATTCTCCATTTCCATCTAGGCATCGAGGTGATGCAGCTCTTGGAGGCAGGAATATTTGAACTCAAATGTGGCTCCAGACATGCATTAGGTGTGTGATCTTGGCAAGCTACTTAACCCTATCTGCCTCAGTTTCCTCATCAGTAAAATGGGAGGTAATAATAGCACCTGCTTCCCAAGGTTGTTGTTAAGGTCAAATGAGATAATAAGGAAAGCACTTTGCATACGTGGAAATACCAAGTATTAACTATTACGATTTAATATTATTACTTCTTAGTTCCCCAATTAGCTGTCAGCAGATAATTGGCGATCTGCTTCTTTTTTTGGAGAGGGTATGGTAAGGATGAGGATATTATTGGGGGTAAGTGACTTATTCTAGTAATCATCAAGTTTCTGAAGCCAGATTTGAATTCAGGTCTTCTTGACTCCAGAGCAGGTGCTTTCTCCATTGAGCCACTAATTGCCCTTGATCTGCATTGTTTTGAAAGAAAGTTTCACACTGAAGTTTTCCTCTCTGCATTAAGGAAATCATAGTTCCAGACCCAAACCTTTTTTTCTTTTTTCTTTTTTTTAAATATAAAAGTTTGGCAAAATTCCAAAATAATTCTCTTCTTTTGAGAATCACATTAGTTTGTTTGATGGAGAAGAATAGCAGATATTCTCTTTTCTCCTCCAATCATCCTAGAGTCATAGAATAATAGTCATTTGATTCTCATTTCCAGATGAAGAAACTGAGAGACAGATTGGTTAAATGACTTTTCCCAGAATCACACAGAGGTGTCAGAGCACTTCTGAAACCCAAAGTAGCTTGGGTTGGGGGCTGGCTTTCAAGAGACAGTTTGCAGGATTAGTTCATTTAAGATTTTTTTTTTAGAAAGTTGCTGTAGTAAATGATTATGACTCTGCCAAGTAGAGTCAAAGATAGTTTTATTTTAAAATTTGGCCCAACTGAACATTTTTCATCAAAAGTTACCATACTGTTTGTGTGTAAGTATATAGAGATATTCACATGTATATGTGTATTTATGCCTGTGCATATATTATGTGTGTACATGTCCATGCATATATTTTATATATGTATATGCCCATGAATACATTGTGTATGTATGTGCCTATGAATATATTAAATTTATACGTATGTGTTTGTGTGTGCATACACACACATACACACACACACATGTCCTTGAATATATCAAGTATTTCTATTGCAATAGTGGTTGCTCTGAGTTTTCACTGGTCTCAGGGACTCCCAATATGAAAACTTTTTCAGTGACAAACATTTGTGACTGATGGCTGGGGTACAGAATGTATAAGTGATGTGCCTAGTCACCCAGTCACTGTATCAGAGGCAGTACTAGAAGCCAAGAATTCTTCACCCCTAGCTCAGCTCTCTGTCCACATGGCACTTAGCTTCTTATATTTATTACCAAGTTATAATTTTGTAGTATAGGATTTTGCAATTAAAATTTCCCCCCTCATGAAATTCTATCAAAACCAGAACTGCCGTTTTCTGCTTGTGATTATAATTTGTCATCACATTTCACGGCTGATAGATTTAGCCAAAATATCATGGGCACCTCATTGGGTCATAAATTTCAGGTTGGGGGAGGATGTTAAAATCTAATCAGGTGTAGTCTTATTTTAAAGATGAGGAAACCAAAACTGAGAAAGGTTGGTACCTCAGAACGTAGGTGAATGCCCCCACCTGTGGGGGCTTCTAGTGTGAAAACTACCTCCACTGATATAAGAGCTCCTCTGTAATTTGCATTCTTAAAAAGTTGCCTGAGTCCTGAGAATCTCAAGCATTTGCCGGAGCTCGGGTAACTGGTATGTGTCAGAGGCGGTCAGTTCTGTAGTGACCATACCCACTACTTCTCATGTTAATGCTAACAAAACTGAGGGCAATTTAACCCCTTTGTATGGACTTGGATTTATTAATATCACATTCATGCTGTACTTTTTATGTGTATTTGTCTCTCCATTAGATCCTTATCTCTCTTGCAAGGAGAGGTGATTTTATGCTTTGTATTTATATCTCCAGCACCTAGCATAATGCCTAGTCTCCAGTAGGCACTTGATCAATAGCATGTTTGTTTATTGGTATAACTGTGGGTGCACTTAAGTTTATTGCTTGATATAGCCACAGTAGGTGCTTAATAAATGTTTATTGATTGATAAACCTATAATAGGCACTTATTAAATTTTTGTTTATTGATTGATACAAGCATAGTAGATGATTAATAAATGTTTATAGATTGATATATCCATAGTAGGAACTTACTAAATATTTTTTAAATTATCACCAAAATAGGTGCTTAATAAATTAACTATTTATTGATTGATATAACCACGGTAGGTATTTAATGAACCCAAAGTGGGTGCTTACTAAATACTTGTTTATTAATATGACCATAATAGATGCTTAGTAAATATTTTTTTCTTTATTGATATAACCATAGTAAGGTGTTTAATGAATACTTATATCTATATCTATATACTTACCAAATATTTGTTTATAAATTAATATAACCATAATTGTTGCTTACTAAATACTTATTTATTGATTAGTATAACCATAATAGGTGCTTAATCAGGACCTGTTGTTGATTGATAGAATTATAGCAGATGCTTAATAAATATATATATATTTATAGATTGGTATACCAATAGTAATTACTACTAGTAATTAGTAGTTTTTTAATAGTAGGTGCTTATTAAATACTTGTTTATTGATTCACATAACCATAATAGCCCTATACTTTTTATTAATAGATGTTAATATGTATTTGATTATTGATTGATATAACTATATAGGAGGATATAAATAAATATATATATTTAATAAATGTTTGGTTATTGATTGATGTAAGCATAATAGGTACTTAATAAATATCCATTTATCGGCTGATATACCCAAAGTAGGTGCTTAATAAATACCTGCTTATTGATTAATAAAACTTTTAATTTATTGATTTATATCTCTCTTTCTTTGCTGACCTCATCTTATGCCGGTCTGCCGTTTTATTTCTTTCCATCCATTATAGGAATTAGCAGCCAAAGTGAGCCAGATATTTAGTGCTGCTGAGCCCAAACAGCTGCCCCATGCTCTCTGCAGTCCATGCATGAAAAATGTAGATCCTTTACTTGCCATGAACTACTTGAAAAAGCTGAATACATCTGGATTGTCCTCTGTCTTAGTGACCTTGACCAAGGCAGCAATGGCTCTGAAAATGGGCGATCTGCAAACGTACAAGAATGAGATAAAGTGCCAAACGGAGGTGAGATACAGGCCAGGTGTAATTCTCTCTTGTGAACATGGGCACGAGATCTCATGCTACCTCGGAATCAGTTCAACCACTTGGTCCCTAATTATTGTGAGTAATGAATCCTCTATAATGTCCCACTAGAATTTACATTACTTATTTCTATTGATTTGTGACCAGTTATCATGTTTTACATAATCATAATTTTGAATAGAGTGAACTTGAATGCAAGCAACGACTTCATGGGATTCATTACTCATGTTAATCAGGACCCAGCCATGTTAAACACCTGTTTGGTTTCTAATGCAAATTAAAAAAAAAAAAAATAACAACCAAACCCAGAATCATTAGCGTTTAGAGATAAATGATCTTTTAAGTGAGCTTGTCTAATTCTCTCATTTTAGAAGTAACAGGTGAGGTGATTTATGTGGTTTGAGTTGAGCAATTTGTATTACCTGCCTCTGACACTTGGCCTCTGAGCCTGAAACTAGTAAATAATACTTATAAACTAGCAAATCTGTAAAACTTGCAATTAGCACCTATACCACCTACTTTTCAGGGTTCTCATAAGGCCCAAGTGAGATAATGCTCATAAAGGACTTTGCAAACATTAAATAAATCTATATTAATGTTAGTTATTGTTGTCATTATTTTTATCCAAGACCACATAGTAGTGAGTTGCACTGTTAGGTTTAAACTCCTATCCTTAAAGAGAATCTACTTGAGGGGGAAGTGTTTAAGTTTAATGGCTGTTAATAAGCCTAATATCACCAGATGGGGTCTGACAGAGGCAGAAATGAAATTTGAGGAAGGAGAGGATTTTTAGCTGAGCAGGGGAGGCTCCCCCAGGAAGTTAAAATATTAAGAGGAGAAACAGATTATTCCAGGGATAGAGGTTAGCCCAGCAAACACAAAGAAGATGGGCTGCCGCTCATTGTTGTGTGTAAGGAACAGCAGGAAGGCCAGCTTGATTGGACCTTGGAGTTCGTGAAACGGGAAATGTAATGAGGCTGAGAAGGTAAACTTGAGGTCCACTTGTGGCACTTGTGGAGATTTTTAAAGTCCAAACAGGGGTTGGTATTTGATGCTGGGGCAGTAGGGAGCCAGAGGCATTTACTGAATGTGGGATTAGGACATGGTTTTATTTGTGCTCAAGGAAAATCATGTTGGCAGATGTGTGGTGGAGGAAGTGTGGCAGGGGAGAGAAACTTGAGGTGATTGTAGTGGCCCAGGGGAGAGATGAGGATCTGAACTAAAGCAATCCCAGTGTGAATAGTGAACAGGACACAGAAGCAGCAGACACAAAAGTCAAAAATGGCCAGATGTGTTCACTGTACATGTGGGGCAAGGATTTGAGGTTGCAGATCTAGAGGGATCATGGAGAGAGGATCATACAAGAAAGAAGACATTTTGGAAGAAAAAGAATAAGTTTGGGAAGAAAAGATAATGAATTCTCATTTGCATGGGTCAGATTCAAGATTTCTATGGGATGTCTAGTTTGAAATATCTGGAGTCAGAACTTGAGAGAGAAATAGACTAGATATCTTCTGCATAGACATAATATTAAATTCTCAGTAGAAATAAGTAATAAGTATTAGAGAAAAAAGACAGAATAGATGACTGACACTTGAATTTTAGAATCAAAATGTGTTTGGCACTTTCCCCTTCAGGGGAGTATGAGTGAGAAGGGAATGAAAAGTGTTGTGGAGGCCATCAGATACAGCAGTGGTATTGGTCATTTTTGCTTACGGCTGTTTCTTTGTGACAAGAGATGATTCTTTGAGGGGCAGGTATATATACTGGGAAATAGCATCAAGAATATATATTATATTTGCACATATGTGTGTGTATATGTGGGGTGAATAGATAGGTACATAAATATTTAGTTTGTTTGGAACTGAATGTGGCAGCACATTAAAGGCTCTTGGGTGATATTCAGTAGA